>JAADYF010000410.1:0-22313 GCA_023338175.1 Phytopythium delawarense
CCGATCAAGATATTGCTACCGCGAAGATTGCCGTGGATGATTCTCCGCTCATGAAGGTATGCCAGCCCCAATGCCGCTTCATGCAGGAACTTCCAAGGTGTGCACTTCACACCATCACGTCTACATGCCGCGAGGTACTCAACCAGCGATCCATTGCTGGCGAACTCGGACACGAAGAAGTAGTGGCCGACGTCGCACGCGCCGTACAGCTTGATCACATTCGGGTGCCGCAGCTGCCGCCACACGGTCACTTCGTCCGCAAATGTTGCCATGGACGCGCCTGGAACGAAGAGTTTGACGACGACATGTGCGTCCAGCCACTTGGCTCGAAATTGTACGCCCGTAGTCTGGCTGTCATCGAGCGCCACCAGTTCGATCTCGAATGGCGAGATGAACCAGCTCTGGGATTGCGATGACTCGAGTATTAGCTCCGACCTGGGACTAGAGTCCTCATTACCCTGAGAGTGTTCAAGGAGCGTCGTCAAGTAGCGCTGGATGTCCGATTTCCCTTTGCTGGCAGCAAAGAACACTGCTGTTTGCCCCGACCCAGTCGCCTTGTTGACATTGGCTCCAATGCCCACAAGGAACCGTACGACGCTCATGTTGCCGAACTCGGCCGCGTACATCAGCGCCGTCTTGTCATAGTTGTCGACCGCGTCAACGTCCGCGCCAGCATCCACAAGATGCTGAACGACGGGTATCCTTCCCCAGAACGCTGCCATGATGAGCGCCGTCCATCCGTGGCGGTTCGTCATATCCCTCGCGTCCACCGGCACGCCGCTCCGCAGCAGCTCCTGCACGCAATGCAGCTCACCGTCCCGCGCGGCACTGAGCAGCACGGCGACCCTCTCGGCTGTCTCCTCCCGCGAGGGCGTGGCCATTGTCTCTCACCGGTAAGCGTGACTGGAGATCTAACGTGGGAGAATGCGAGACGATTTGCGGGTCTGCTTTGACGGTTCATCCGAGCTGATCTGGCACCAAAGTGGCCAGTGGGATGCTTTGAAGGATCAGACTGGGTGCACTTCTCCTTGGTGAAGAAGCACAGGCAGTGAGGTGGTGGCAAGGACGCGCATGTCGAAGACGCGTGTTGCTTTGTCTGCTTGATGCCATGCTGCCAGCATCACTGTAGCCTCCTCGTTGGTGATCGGAGCGAGGGTATCTGCATGTCGTGATTCCTTGCCTCCGAGCCGCAAACCGCATGAAGGGACCAAGGAATGACACGGTGAAACGCACCTCAACGTCCACCACCAACTGTTGAGTTTCAATTCTGAATGCCGCCACCTTGTCAAACGACAGGTTCTCGAGTTGGGACGTCGACAAGCGTGCGTGTCCATCGGTCAACACGAAGAACATCGCTTCGCCTCGACGATCGCTGTCTGTCTGTCTTGGTGGTCGACCATTCGCTCCGCTTCCCCTCTGATGACACTTGCGCTCGCCACCTCCATTGTATTCCTATCCAACTAGAGTGTAACCACCTCGAGTTGCCACAGCATCGACTGACGTCCATGTTCACATCCGTCGAGCCGCTGGGACTCGAACGCCGTCGTTGACAATCAACGTGATGTCTCCCTCCCTTCTAAGTACGAATAATGTTCTTGGCCAAAGTATTGAGCCATCCATTGAGCCATTTCCCGGCATCTCTACTCACGCCCCTGACGGTCTCCGCTCGCCCTACCGCCCGCCCTACCGCCGCCCTACTGGCGCTCAGCCCGCGGCCCACCGATGGCGTCGATCAAGCCCGAGACGCTCGCAGACGTGGGGACTCCGCTGCTTCCCCCTAGCGGAGGCGGCGAGTCGACGGCCGCCGAGATGCGGGCCGAGTTGCGCTCGCTGCTGGACCGCGCGCGAGGGGCCAAGCCGCCGCTACCGCCCCCGCTAGCGGAAGAAGACACCTGCGTCTCCACAGACGCTTGCTGGGGTCTCGCAAGTCCTCGAGGGCTCCCCCCGCGGTATGAAGGCTCCACGCGGGTTGACCACACCCGCCACCACAACCACCGACGTGAGGACCCGCCGTACTACGACGACCGCGACCCGCACTACCGCCCACGCGAGGAGGAAGACACCTACTTCCGAGACCGTGTGGAGGACGCGAGCGCGCACTACCGCTTCCACCCGCACGACACTCACGCCGACCCTCAGGTGTACGGGCACTACACCAACAGTGAGCCATACCACGACCGGCGAGACGCTCCTATGCACTCCCATCAGCCCACACTTCGCGGCAGATACGACGACGACTACCCTCATCGAGGCGCTGATGTTGGCGGGGGACTGCTGCCGACCCCGGGCCAGACATGCACGTGCCCGACCCACGGACCGCAGTGGTCCGCACCTGTCGCTCCACCTCCGATGTACCAGAGCGAGCGACCCGCCCCAGTCCTCGAGGACGGCGATCGCCACAACGCAGTCATCTACGGGAACCCCTGGTCGCTCGCCCCCTCACCCAGACTCCATAATCACCACCACACACACTACCACCACTCTACACCCCACCCGGTTGTGATCCCGCCGGGCACACACTCCAGGAGCAGCAGCAGGGGCAACGCTACCACTGCGGACAGTCCGAATGACAGACGTCCTCCCTTCGACTTGGACTACCGCGACGACCCGCGGTCTGCCCACTACTACAACAGCAGCGCATACGGCGATGAGGACGACGACGATTACCGCCATGCGAGGCTGCGAGTCGCCGTCAAGAATGAATCGGACGGCGCGAACGACGACCTGCGGTCGCTGTTGACGCCGAAAGCGAACGGCCACCACAAGCCCACAAAGCAGTCAGCACCGCCGTCCCCCACTGTCAGCACCGCCAGCTCTGCCACTGGCAACCTCACGAGCAGGAAGAGAACCAAGGTGCCGACACCTCCTGCTGCTCTCCCATTGCCCAACCCGGTGGCAACGCTGGCCGAGTACGAAGATGGCGAGTTGTTCAGCGACTTCTCGCACATGGCGCACGTATTGATCCCAGCGAACGCGAGCGCGGCGCTGCTGGAGCGTCGCGGGACGTTCATCCAGGCCATCGCCAAGCAGTCGCGGTGCACGCTGTCGATCCGCGACCGCTTCGAGGACGTGCAGGGCGACGCGGACGAGCTGCGGAACGAGCTGGCCGACATGCGGCTGCTGCGCATCTACGGGCGGCCGAGCGGCATCTGCCTGGCGCTTCGACTCACAATCGAGCGCGTCCGCGAGTTCCGCGCGCAGAAGCTCGACCCGTACTACGCCCCCATGACGAGCGAGCTCATGATGCCGCTGCCCGACGCGTCCGTCACGCGCGCCACGGTCCAGTGGATGGGCATCCGCGGCGTCTCGACGGATACTACCGAGACTGAAGACGACACGCTCGTGCTCACTCCGTTGTCCGACGACAGCGAAGACGCCGTGCAGCTGCGATGGCTCGTGAAGACTGACCAGGTGGGCTGCATGATGGGCCACAAGGGTATCATCCTCGCGGGCATCCGTCGCGACACGGGTGCCACAATTCATGTGGCCGAGACGGCAGAAATGGGTCCCGGCACCAGTGAGCGCGCTGTCAGCATCGAAGGTACCCGTGAGAGCGTGCTGGCGGCCCACGCGGCGATCCAGGCGCGCGCGGGAGGCCGCGCCGAGCCTCGAGGCGGCCCGGCCAGCAAGATGGGCCAGTACTTCGCCATCCCGTACCATACGGCGGGGTTCCTCATCGGTCAGCGCGGCAGTCGAGCGCGCGCCATCACTGCGAAGACTGGCGCGCGGCTGCAGATCCCGTCGCAGCTGGGGCTGCCGCTGGGCAGCGTGAACCGCATTGTGCACATCCAAGGCACACGGAAGCAGATCGACCACGCCGTGCGCGTCGTGAGCGCCAAGCTGCGCGACTATTTGGCTGGTGATGCCGATCTGGATGACGTTGACGATGATGCTGAGGAAAAGGCGGAGAGGCGGGAAGAGTATGACGGCGAGGGAGTCGAAGGCGAGGACAGTGAGGACGAGGACAACAACGAGGAGGACGACGACCCTGTGACGATCCGCGCGCTCGTGACGACGCGCGTGGCCGCGAGGCTGCTGGACAGCCGCGGGCGGTACGTGCGGGAGATCATGCACAAGTCGGGCGCCTACCTTCGGTTCCTCAAGGGTGCACCGAGAAACCGCAACGCCAATATGGGCGACAAGTCCCGAGTATGTCTGCTGTCGGGCGACATGCCGTGTATGCTTCGTGCACTGCGGCTTCTGCTCCAGGTGGAGGCCAGTGACGCTCAGTCGAAGCCGAAGAGCATGGCCCGCAACGTCCCTCGTGTTGGCAAGCGCAAACGCGTTGACGTGGAGGGGGAACAGGATGAAGAGGAGCAGGGGGAGCAGCCACCGCTCGACGAGAATCACGAGCTGCCCACCAAGCGGTCGCGAACCGGGAGATCGCCCAGTGCATCTCTCAGCGCCCGAACGAGCCATCGCTCGTTGCCCAACGACGTCCGACGATCGAATGGGAACGCAGTGACGAGGAGAGGCTCACGAGGCGGTCAGAGGAGGGTGCAGGTCGTGGGCGGCAGTTCGAGATCTCAACGCCCAGCAGCTCTCGCGGTGCGCAAGTCGTGAATCCGCGGTCAAGTGCGTGATGCCAACGCTTTCGTCTAGCTCACCGTGTCGCTGCTCCAATTGTCTGTGATGTAACTGGCGCTGCTGGCTGATATCGGCGATGCCTCGGATTGGCGGTGCGTTGCTCGAATGGCTAGATGGACAGCCGAGAAGCCAGGAAGCGTCCCAGTCGGTCGTGATGACTGGAAGAGCAGGCTGTTCATGCTTCACGTGGTCATTGAGCGTCTTCCACGGCGCAACCTGTTGCTCTCGTCGGACGGCAACTGGGTCAAGTCGGTCCCAACTTCAAGCAGAACCGTCGCTCCAGAATCTCACAGCAACGTGTGGGACACTATCTGGTCCACTCCACATCGATTTTCTAGACCCACATTTACGTGTGGAACCCACGGTGGGTCATTCACCCCACCTTTCCACTCCGATAAAGTACGATCCGACCTGAAAAGCACTTTCGCGTTTCTCGCACATCACATCTCTAAAAGCTCAGCCCAAGTCGATCAACTCCAGTCTCCGCTCGCTCCTCCCGCTCTTCCTGCCGCTGCCCGCCGCCTCCTGCCGCTTCCACCGCTTGTCCAGGCTCCTCACCACATCCCCAGAGCTGTGGACGACATGGCGACGTCCAAGGTGGTGTACCTGGACCACATCCCGAGCGACTGGACGGAGCAGACGCTGCGCCAGGTGCTCATGCCCATCGGCGACGTGCTCAAGATCGTGCTGCTGCGCAAGCGCAACGCGCTCTTCGCGGGCTTCGACCCGCGCACGCTCGAGCCCGCGCGCAGCAGCTCCATGCAGGCGCTGGTCGAGGCCGCCGACCTGGACGCGGCCGAGCGGATCGTGCGCGTGCTGAACGAGACGCCGGTGGCCACGGGCGACAACAACGAGGCGCTCGCGGCCAGCTACTCCAAGAACCAGGAGCTGCGCGACCGCGGCGTGGGTGGAGGCGGCCGGCAGTACCGCCATGCGGGCGACGGCGCCAGGAGCAACCGCATCCTGCTCATCACGGTACAGAACCCGACGTACCCGATCACGACGGACTTTATCCACGGCATCTTCAGCACCTACGGCGTCGTCGAGAAGGTCGTCATCTTCGTCAAGCCCATCGGGCTGCAGGTCAGTCGGGCTGCTGTCATTGCTGTGTGCGCTGTGCAACGTCCCAACGTCTATCGCTTGTGTCATCATGTGGTCCGCAGTGCCTGGTGCAGTTCGCGTCCCTGGAAGAGGCGATCGAGGCGCGCAAGACGCTCAACGGACTGTCCATCTTCCCCGATTGCTGCGGACTCGTCATCAGCTACTCGAACCTCCCCGTAAGCTCCTCTCATCTTCATAGCTGACCTGGTACTAGTCGCTAACCAACCGATCGACTCCAGCAAGAGCTCATCGTCAAGGAGAACGGGCCGCGCACCAAGGACTTTCTCAACCCCGACCTACCCGAGGCAGCGAGCGACGAGCCGGTGAACCCGGTGACGGACCCCAACGCCGCAGGACTCAGCGTGCGCAAGCACTCGATCGACGCAGAGTACGGCGAGGAGGAGCAGGGCGGCGCGTCGCCCGTGCTGCTCGTGTGCAACCTCCGCGAGAGCGTCACGTGCGACAACCTGTTCAACCTCTTTTCGTGCTACGGGAACGTCGTTCGGATCAAGAAGCTCAGCTCCAAGCCCGTACGTTCGAAGTGAGTTGCTTCTGACGGTCACGCAACTGACACGCGCGCTGCTCACACAGGACCACGCGTTGATCCAGTTCTCGAGCCCCTCGGCGTCCCAGTCGGCGCTCGTCCACCTTCGCGGGTTCACGTTGCTCGGCCGCTCGCTCGAGATCAGTTTCTCCAAGCACTCGTACATCTCCACACGTCCGGCAGCAGGCGGCGACCAGTGCGTTGAGACGAGTGACTTGGCGAGCAAACTGTGATCGTAATGCTCACGTTTGGTCTTCCTGATGCTCACGACAGGGAGTCGGCGGGGATGAAGGAGTACAACCACAGCCTCAACCGCTTCACGGGCAAGTACGCCAACACGACGCGCCACATCTATAGCCCCACCAAGATCCTCCACCTGTCCAACTTTGACGAAGGCACAACGGAAGAGGTGGCCATGGATCACTCTCTGGCGCCGAACCCTTCTCTCCGAGCTCACCGCTCGCTCTTTCCACACTGCAGGACATCAAGGAGCACCTCGGAAGCTTCCACGGCGGCGAGAACGTGCGCGTCAAGGTGTTTGCAAGTCCTAGCGGCCAGATCCAGGGCCTTGCCGAGGTGATTCCCATCTCGTGTCGGTCGATGTGGAAGGGATCAGCTGACGCTTTGACTGGGCACCCATGCAGTTCCCATCGCTCGACGCGGCCACCAACGTGCTCTCGCAGGCCCACAACAGTCCCCTGGGGACCAAGCGCCTCAAGCTGGCCTTCTCCAAGCACCCGTTCCACTAGCGCGCGCTGCACCGAAGCGTCGGCAGCGTCGGCTCGCCCATGCCGCTCACTTGACCTCGTTGAAGTGGCTGGCAGCATGACACTAAAGCGAGTCTCAGTTATATAGCATCATCCCCCCGTCACTGTTGCAGGCACTTGCAAATTCACTTCTTACCATATCACACATTGTATGTAATATCAAAACCCATAGAGCCTATATATAATAGATATTTGTTGTGAATATAAATCATTCTAACGAATATATGAATACCTAGAGGTTCATGAAGCGTACCGTGGCATATCCCATTACAAGATTTGGCGGTCTTTTTTTGGCGGCACTTTTGCCGCGCGCGCGCTCCTCGACTTCCCCATCGGATTCGACCGCGAAGGTGGTCAACCGCTGGCTTCCCAGGCGTCCTAGAGCCCCGCACGCGCGCGTGGAGCCTGCGAGCAGCGTTCTGGTACGACGCGCGTCTCTCGCTGCGTCTGCCGCGGTCTTTGGCGCTGAAAACTCGTCCGTACAGCGTGAGGAACGGTCCGGACGGACTTGGCGACTGGCGGGAGCGCGCCATCGCGCATTGGACGGCAGGGGGCGCGTGGAATTCTCGACACGGACGCCGCAGCGATGACAGAGGTGCGTGCCCGCCGTGTCGGCTGTCGTTCAGCGCCGTTCGCGCCTCGATCTGATCAGTTCCCGCCCCTGTACGCGTCTTGGGGACGCCTCCACAGAAGAAGAAGCAGGTGTCCATCGCGGCCTTCTTCTCGCCCAAGCCGGCCAGGAAGCGGCCCGCGCCCGTGGAGAAGACGGACGACTCTGGTTCACCGCCGGTGCAGGCCGAAGCGAGTGCGGACGGCGCCAAGTCGGGGAAGCGACCGCGCACGTCGCCTGCCAGTGCGACAGCGACACCGACGGGCGTCGTCACCGTCACGCCACCCGTCGGGAAGCCGAAGGCGGACAAGACAGAGGCTGGAAGTGGTGCCAAGCCGGCTGTGACGACGGGGAAACGCACGACAGCGGGAGCGGCGGGGAAGCAGCAGAAGCAGAAGAAGACGCGCGAGCCCAAGACGCGTGCCAAGGGCAAGGTGCTGTTCACGTCTCCTCACGAGCTTGGGGACGATGATGAAGACCTGGATGACGACATGGAGGTGGCACCAGCTGCGCAACCCGCTCCTGTGGAGGAGGAGCACAAGGAAGAGAGTCACGCATTCAATGACGAAGGCGTAACTGAAGAACCCGTGGAGATCGAGCTGTCTCCTGTCAAACCTTCCAGACCCACCACAACTGAGAGCAAGATCCCGGTCTTGACGACGGTCGAGAAGGAGGACACGACGACAATTGAAACGAACAAGCCCGCCCCAGCCAACGAGGAGACAATTGACTTGACCGCGTCCCCCGCTCGACCGAAGCGGGCCGCAGCAGCGACATCGCAAGCCATTCAAGACCTGACAAAGGATGCAGCCACCAATGGGAACATCGCTGGTGCGGTGGTCAAGAAGCGACGAGGGCGGCCGAAGAAGAACGCGGTAAAACCTGCTGCGAACGGGAAATCGCAGACAAAGAGCCCGGAAGGCGACAGTAAGACCACTACGGAAGCGACTGCCGCAACACCTCCCGAGATCCAAGTGGTGCTTGACCCGGCCGTCCAGGCGCGTGTCGACACGTACAAGCTAAAGCTGCGCGACCTCACGCAGTCGTGCACCGACTTGCTCGTCCCCAGTGACGCAAAGAACACCAACATCGGTGATGAAAGCGCGCACGACGACCAACGAGCGCTCTTGCAGGACGTGTACGGCGTCGGACTCGACGTTGAGCTCGACGTGTCGACGGATGAGCAGGAGGTGACTGCCGCTGTTACTGATCTGTGGTCCAAATGGCGCACCGAAGCAGCTGGGGAAAGTACCACAGCGGTAGGTGGCGCTAGCGACTTGGCACACGCGGTCAGGGCGTTTATTGCGAAGCATATCCAAGGCCGAAGCGCTCCCCTATCGTCTCTGTGTAAGGACCTGATGGCAAAGCTGAAGTCCATCGGCGCCGGCAACGACAGCCAAAGCGACGACGCGGCAAACAAGCGGGTTGTTGCGCGCGCAGCCCTGGCAATCGAGATGGAAATCAAGATGCTGGCGCAGCGTACGCCCTACGGCGCCAAGCCACCACCGCGGGCCAACCTGTTTGAAGACACGATGCCCGAGGTGCTGTGGATCTGGGAAGTCGGCAACCCCGAACGTTTCTACAAGGACGAAGACCAAAAGACGCTCAAGCGCTTGCGGAAGCATCGCAAGCGGGTTGGGCAGCAGCTGAAAAGCCTGGCGCGTGTTGTGCACTTGCTGCATCAGTCGCCGGTTGACGAGGCGAAGGTCAGCGCTGAAGAGGCAAAGGTGGGCAAGTTCGTTACGGGCGTCGAAGCGGAGCTGTCTCGTGCGAGAGACCGTGAGCGCAAGGAGCTAGAGAAGGCCCAAGCTGTCGAGGTGAAGAAGCGAGCGGATGAGGAAAAGAAGCAAGCGAAGGAGGAGGAGAAGAAGCAGCGCGAAGTCGCGGAGCGCGAGCTGGCGGCCAAGCGCAGGAAGTCGCTCGTGTCGTATTTCCGCTCCATCGACACCGAGACCACGCCGTCTGCTGTGACGACGTCTGCTGCAGGCTCAACTGCCGTCATTGATTTATCGGATTCGTCAGCTCCTACGACTGTGGCGGAGTCAACTGGGCAAGGCAACATCCAGCCCATTGAGGTGGAAAACTCGTCGGAGACGATCGCTCGCATGGATGCCGCCATCACCTTCCTTCACGGCGAGGCCGAAACAATCCATCCCACTTCGACTGCAGAGCCGACATTCACGTGGAAGGGGGTGAGTGCTAGTGATAGCTCACGGAGAGCTGTCGCGCGCGGGTCTACACATAGCTGGACGAGCAAGCGGCGGCGCGACGCCAAGCGCGGCGTGATGAAGCTCCTCCAATTCCACGAGAACCACCGACCGGCGTTTTACGGCACGTTCGGCGGGCGGAGTCGTGTGTTCCGTGGCGGACGGCGTCCTCTCGCGCACTACAAGAAGTTCGACTACACTGTTGACAGCGACGATGAGTGGGAGGAGGAGGAGCCTGGGGAGTCGCTGTCGGATGCGGACAGCGACAACGACGAGTCGGACGACGACAACCTCGACTACGGGGACAACTGGCTCGCTTACGAGGACGAAGTCGAGTACATGGACGATGTGGAGGGAGAGGACGGGGACGACGATGAGGAGGACGTCCGGAGCGCCGACGACAATGACTCGGGCTCTCCTCAAAAACATCGCAAGCGCAAGTTGCCGTCGCAGCTGGAGCAGAAGCGGCGCAAAAAGATGTCCAAGCTGACGCGGCTGGAACCGAAGATCGTCGGGCCGTTCTGGTGTCAAACGGATACGTGCGACGTCCACTTTCAGGGATTAACTGGCCAACTGCTGGTCATGGCAACGACCGTGTCGTTCGAGTCGCCGCTCATGCGCCGTGCGCGCGAGCACGAGCAGCAGGAAGCGGAGAAGCAGCGCAAGAAGCAGGAGGAGCTTGCACGCAAGGCGCAGCAGTTGGCAGAGAAGCAGGCGGCTGAGGAGAAGGAGAAGAGCAGCACCACGACTCCCGTCAAGGGCAAGACTCCGGCTCCTGCCAAGAGCAAGACCCCAGCCCCTGTTAAGAACAAGACCACAACCCCCATCAAGCCGCGCAAGTCTGTGCCAGGATCCGCTCCTGCGGCGAACTCTCCGGCACCGACCGCGGCCACAGCCATACCGGCGACATCGCCGCAGCCGCAGCAGCCTGGCATCACGGCATTCTTCCAACTTCAACCCAAGTCGGCGGCCACAACTCCCATTGTGCCCGCAGCCGCAGCTACCACGTCGGTGCCTCAGACAAGCGGGGCGACCGCGTCAGACGCGGTGGTGGTGGACGATGACGAAGAAGGCAGCGACGTGGAGATGGTCCCTGTGGACGAAAACTTACCATAGACGCTCGACTGCTGAGATTGAAGCGGGCGATGGAAGTGATGGAGGCAGGGATGATGATGATAATGACGCATGTATGGCACTCGACTCGAGCCTGGGTCTTCTCTGACGTATTGGAAGCCGCGGTGACTGACAAGGCATTTCCAAGCCGCTCACCGTCGTTCGGCCAGCTCGCAGTGATCTTAGGAGAGGCTTGGCGTCTCGAGCTCGCACAGCTTTGAGATTGATCCGTACAGTCACGAGAATCATTCGGTCCGTGCCGCGGTGCTGATCGCTTTGGAGCAAATGCGTCAAGACGTCCAAGCCCACTTCTACCGTCACGTCAACACGGTATCCTGGGCATGCCCTCTGATCTCGCGACCAACTGCGGGCCTCTGTGTCTAGACGGAGGACGAGCCCTTCACGCCATTTCCAATCCATCAGCCGCCGAACATTTGACTCACCACCAACCGTGAATGTTTTGCCAAAGGAATCCTGTATCTCAGATGTCCATTTCACAATCATGTCATGGCTTCGCCTCCTTTTGATGAACCAAAATAAAAGAGACACAGTCCCAATCACTTTGCAGGAGCCGCCAACTGTCCCGCGTGCACAGACGCCAGGTGGTCAGCCCCTGCACTTCGAAGCCCAGTTCCGCCTCCGCCTCCACAGCTGCCAGCGGCTCCGTTGGTTGGTGAGTGGGCGAGGGCGGTGAGCGCCACTGAGGCATCTCTTTATGACATAGCGGACGCAGTCGGTCGCGATTATTAGCTATGCACGTTCTGACCGGCAGAGGACGCTGGATTCTCCCACCAGTGGGCATGAGGGTCCAGCACACTTGACACGCTGAATGCCATGTGCTGCGTAAGTTGTCGACGGTAAGGGAATTCGACCGAGAGCAACCAGGCCGACAACAAAATCCGCCTTACCGATCCGCCAGTCAGGGAGTTGATCAGACGGCCGCAACCGTTCCGACCAGCGCATTTGGGATTTGACACCGTATCAGTTTCGGGAAACAACTACGACTCACTCGCTCGGAGTGAATCGACGGAGTCCGCGGTGCCTTTTCGTTGTGGATCGTGGGGGACCCGAGACGACACTCCTTTGCGCGCTTCGAGGTCGGCCGACAGCAGCAGCAGCAGCAGCTACGCTACACCAGGGGAAGATCCGGTCGGACGCCTTCAGATTGCTGGGTGGGAGCATGACCTTCACGACCCAAACCCAGCGCGACCTGTTCGGGGGAGTTCATCTGCCCCTCTCGGCCAGCGTCTCGGTCGGTGCACCCCAGTTGGTCCGCCTCCCACTCCAAGCGATGCGTAACGCGGACGCCGAGCCTAAACCAACGCGTCGCCGGAGCAGATCGAAAGCATCCGACAAGACCAAGAGTCTGGCGTGGAGCGCCGACGAGCACAACCGCTTCCTTGAAGGCCTCGAGCTCTTCCCGCGCGGTCCGTGGAAGGAGATCGCTCTTCTCATCGGCACGCGCACGGTGCGGCAGACCATGACACACGCTCAGAAGTACCGCCAAAAGATCGCGCGGCACAAACGCGGGTTGCATCCGGAAAGGAAGATCGCTGTTGCCGTGCCAAACCCTGCGCTGTCGTTGCCGTTCCTGTCACCATCAATCGACAGTGTCTCGACGGCTGGCGCTGGATGTGGAGAGCACGCAATGCTCGCCAATTCTGCTGTCGGTTCATTCATGAACGGTCCGGAAGAACTGCAGACCAAGATGCCCCTCAACCGTTATGAGTCAGCCCCCGAGCTTCATCATCTGCCGGCATCGCCACAATCAGCACCATCGCTGCCGCTTTACCCGCCAACGACATCGCTGCCGTCGTCAGTGTGCACTTGGGACGATCAGACTCAGTCTCCTTGCGGAAATCCGATCTCCCAAGCGGAGTCGCCCATTGGTGTCGACACCGAAGCCAATCTTGACTCCAGCACTCTCCAGTGCCCACCGGCAGTCGGGAGCCAGGCGCATTGGCCTACGCGGCTCACGGCTGGCGTGAGAACACCCACAAACTCGTTCGCGTTTACATCAAGGGCAGAATATCCGGGTATTGCTGTGGAGACAGCGCCTAGAAACTCTCACCACGCAGCAGGCGACGCTCACTGCGTTGGCGTCGACTCAAGAGCTTGGAGTGCAGGCTCTGTCGCGACCAGAGCGATCGAGACACATGTGGACCCACCGATGCCGTTCGATGAGCTCGAGCTTAGCATGATACTCGATACCATCTACGAGATATTCGACGGCGACGAGTCCACCATTTCGCTGTGGCACCAGGACAGACGTTCGGAGGGCGAAGCAAACAATTGATCGTCGTGAGTGGAGCAATGCTCTGCTGCAGGACAACCAGGTTGAGAAGAAATTGATGAATGTAAGACCCCTCAACTGATAGCACTGTTGTCTCTGGTCGCAGCCAACTGCGAAAAGTGGGGCAGCAAGTCCACAAAGTCGGTGGGCACCTGTATGCAGCAGCGTCTGCCAATCCTCGATGTCACGACCCTTCCCAGCACTCCAATGCACTAGAGCCTTCCAAGGTCGCCACCAGCTTCGATCTTCGACGCTTTTCCCTTGACCAGAGGCTCCTGTGGCGGCGGTATGACAGTGGCCTGGAATCCATGTCCGTCGCCGCATGTACACTGCCGCTGACTGTCTGGCGTATCGAGCCATGGACTCCGCGGTCACATGGATCTTCGCACCTCAACACGTCGACGACACTTGACAGACTGTCGTTTGCTCTCTCTCTCTCTCTTTGTCCCCACAGCGAGCCATTCGCGTTCATGGGGAAATGACGAAGGTCTTGCCTGTGTGCGATCGATTCACGGCTCCTTGCATCGTTGCCACCTCAGTGGTATTGTGCCGGGCATCGCGCTCAACGGGTTCCACGCTCGCCAGGGGCTCAGAACTCACGGACAACACCAACTCCTTCCTGCTTACCGCCGAGAGCTTTGAGCCACGAAATTTGCCATGTCTTCAGCGCAAACGCAAGCTTGCAGTCGCAGAGTGGCATGCTGCGTCTGTCTCTAGCGTTGGACCTGATCGCCTTGTCATTGACAAGTTGTCAATGGGGGTCGTCGACAGACTTCAGCGTCGTCAATGCGCTAGCTGGTTACACGATGCACCTTGTATGTGAGTTGGATCGCCAACGCGCCACTGTCACTGCCCGGAGACTCGGACACTGCGTGGGGTGATGGCCATCGCTAGACTCATCAGGTTGAGCATCTCAGCACTGAGATGTCGACTGGAGCAGACACTTGCCTCGTGAGCCGATCGAAATGTCGCGAGACCAGCGTGCGAACACCGATTGCAATCGGTGGACGGCCGGACGATGGGACGGTCCCACGGCTGGCCAAGCACCGCTACCGTCATCGGTCTCAACGACTTGGCGGTACCACATCGTGTGTGCCGTGTGCGAACTCGAACAGTAAGGAGACCAGCTCCATCGAAAGTGAGTGGTGACTGACGTCGGGGACATTCATTCGCTACAGTTACATGCTACATGCAGGGCTTCGTGGACTCAGGCTTTTGGGCATGGAGGTCACACGAAGCTCCAGGAGGCGGCGGCGGGGAAGCCGACATTGACGTCGGCGTCGTCCGACGGGCACGGGCCGAGGTACTGCGAGATGACGCTGTGGATGACGTCGTCGATCACGAGCGCGTCCAGCTCGGCGTCGTCGAGCGGCAGGCTGAAGCCGGCGTCGTCGTACGGCATGGGGGCCGTGGCGGGGCAGGGCGTTGCAAACACGCCGAGCCCGAGGGGGGTCGTGGGCGGAGAGAACGGGGCCATGACGGCGGTGGGCATCACGGGAGCCATGCCCTGCCAGCACGCGTCCTCCGGCGCCACCGTCCGCGCGTCGAAGGCGAACTCCTCCATGGACGAGGGCGAGTAGAGCGGCTGGAAGCCCGGGCCACACGCCGTGGGCGTCACTATCACGGCGACAGCAGTCGGCTCTGGAGTGGACGCCGCGTGCACGTTGACGCTGAGCACTGGCGAGGGCATGGCGCTGTCGACGGCCGGAGTGTTGGTCGCGGCCACCGCCGGCTGCGGCTTCTTGATCGCGTCGGCCTGCAGCCCGCGCTTGTGGCGCGCGATCTTCTGTCGGTACTTCTGCGCGTGCGTCATGGTCTGGCGCACCGTGCGCGTGCCGACGTAGTGCGCCACGTCCTTCCACGGTCCGCGCGGGAATAGCTCGAGGCCGCGCAGGAAGCGCTCGTGCTCCTCGGCGGTCCAGGCGAGCGCCAGGAGGCTCGGGTCGGCCGCCGAGCGTCGCCGCCGTTGCCGCCGGCGCTTGGTGCGCGTCGACTCGTCGGGCGTGCCGCCCCGCGGGTGGCTCAGCGGCATGCGGATGAGCAGTCGCTGCGCCTCAGCGGCGGTGGGGGCTGCCACGGGCTTGAACAGCTCCTCGTGGATGCGCGAGGTGATGGTCATGGCCGTCCAGGTAGGGCGGTGGTAGGGCGGTGTGGGTCAGGTTGGGCGAGTCCGAAGTCGGAGGGTATCGAGTAGGGCGACGATTGGGAAATGATGGACCAGCGGCGGCCGACGGACGCCTGGAGGCAGTGCAGACGGCCGCTGTCGGTACTCCGCAGTGCATAGCGCCGCGTCCGCATGGAACGTCAACGTCCGCGCGCGTCGGCGGCCCACGGTCTCGCCATATCAGCCTTATGACGTGTCCGCCCTGACCGGTTCTTGGCGCAAAAGCGGAGCGCGAGTCGTTCACATGGCATTTGATGGCGGAAACGCGCGGATTTTGCAGTTGAATTACGGTGGATTTTTGATTGATTTCGAATTGGGCCGGCGTTTCGGCGGATTGCAGAGACGGCAGTACCACTGCGGGTCGAACAGATTTGGTGAATGCCCGAAAGATGCGGCCATTACAGTGCTTGCTGACACGTTGGAGCGTTTTATACCGGGAAATCGCTGGCGCTTCTGCCCTCCACCATCGAAAAGCACCATCCAACGGTAAGTCATTAGATAACTTCCTCCCACGTTTTGAGCGCGGGAGCACGACACGAATTGGAATTTTTGACAGCGGCGGACGCGGATGCACTTGCCTTCAGTATGTGAAACCAGCGCATCTTCTTGCAGTGACCAGCGACGGCAGTCGGGACGCGACCTCGGTGGCACCGCTCAAGCGCGTTCGGGCGTTCGTTCGAGCCCGGCCGCGTCTGCCGGCACAGTACATGCATGCGTCCGCCTTATCGGTGGATCGACATGGTGTTCTCCATGCCGCTCATTGTCGGCGACGCCATTCGATTGAATCGACGTCAACTCGACCGACTCGGTTGTGCAGCAGCTTTGGGGGTGAACGAGTCGGCTGAAACAAGTGGGAGGATCCATACAGAGACACGGATATGGAAGCGTTCACCCCCGGGAGACCTCTGTGAGCTGGACGCCGTGCCGATCAAATCGTTTCCAAGCGAGCGACCGGCTGATCAAAGCGAGGCGTCCGACGAAGTGTTCACTACGATAGGGGGCACTCGTTGCATTCCTTTTGTTGGGTACGCATGCAGGAAGCTTCCTCGCCACACATGGGGTCTCTCGCCCTCGCGTCACAACGCGCGCGCGCAGTCATTAGACCATAGTACACGCAGTTTCTGCTGGGAGCGCGCCATCCCTCTTCAACATCGCTTGATTAATCGTTCGTGTGGTTGCCTGCAAGCTTCCGGCGACCGGCCTCTCGTCGAAGTGAAAACCTTGGGCCACTCTGTGGCAGTCAACACGTTCTCGTTTCCGCCATGAGGAGGGAGACGCTCGTGGACGATGCGATTTGCATGGTGCAAGTCGACCGCAAACCCAAGCTGCTCCGGCCGAAACCACGCTGCTTCGACCAGCAGTTTACATGAATTGAGGGAATATGTTTCCCGCGTTGTGGTCATCAAGTGCTGCTCTCGCCCTGCTGGGCAATAGAGACGGGGCAAAAGGGGGAGATGCCGAAAGCTTGCGCACTTTTTTATTTCTTTCCGGTTGTTTGAAGCAAGTCCCTCACGAATTTTCAGTTTGCAAAGTTTGCGTAAAACCGAATGATTGGTGCGAATGCTGCGCGTTTGTCTTGCTTCCCAACTCTGAAGACGCAGGAACGAGCCAACTAATGGGAATTTGTCCAGTTTCCACAACCAACCACGGCAACAGTCGGACGCGGCGGCCCATTTTGCTGTTGTCCTGAAAATTCGCCACCACCAAGCGAGGCGAAGCCGACAGACGACGCGACCGCCGCGGAGCATTGCACCCGCACTGGATCCGCACAGTACTCGCTGCCATGCGCATTCGTCGCCGAGGAGTGTGTGCTGGGTGCACTGCGCTCAACGGCCAGCCGGCGGTTGCGGCGGTTGCAGCGACCGGATCCAAGCGCATATCACAGACATCGAGCGGAGAATCCGCGCCGCCTGGTGGCGATGGGCGTGTGCATGCCAATTCCGCCAGAGCGTTCATCGACCGGCCGACCGCATGGCGATAAAGAGCCCGACTCGCGCTGTTCTGCTCGCCATCCGGGCCGCCTGCCTCGCGCTTCCACACGTCATTACACGGTCCCACGCTTCAGCCAATTGGTCAATCGGCATGGAGGTGCACGATTGTGACGGACTCCGTCGTTGAAGCGACACGCGCATACATATCGGTCCACTGTTGCCACTGCATTGCCTGCGCCAACATCGGACGCCTCCATCTGCAGAACCGGTGCAGACCATCTGCGCATGACCTGCGGACTGACCACCAGTGCGATCGGCGCCGCGCAGCCAACAACGGCATGGACAGCGACGGATCGTTGCTGAACCGCGAGCAGCGAATCAATCCGAGCCGGAGCGCCACGCTTTGATTCGTGCGCCTCCTCCTCCCCACAGCTGAACACGGCGCCTCTGGTTGGTTCGACGCGGCTGCACTTGAAGGGGGAGGCGGGGGTCGATTGCGTCCAACGGTGACGGAATTTCGGCGGACATTTGCTGCTTTTGTCGTCGATTACGAGTCGTGATCATTATTATCACAACAGTGCAAATTCGAGGAAATGGGTGCGGGGCAAGTGGTCGTGTCTTTGGGCTGGTCGCTCTTGTGGAGACACTGCCCTTGTCATGGCACGGCATCTCGAACGCTGTGGCGAGCTGACAGTTGGACGGCTTGAATGTGTCCAGGCATTGATTGAACTGGATGTTTGCCATCGGAAGCGGAGCGTTCGCGGAAGCGGCGATATCAGTGACCAAGCCAGCGCTCTGACATGAAGCGGATCTTGGCGGCAATCAATGCAAACGCGTTTCTGCCTGCGAATCTCTGCGCATTTGACACCCACAATGTGAATGCGCGAGTGCTCGACTGTAGCAATGGCCAGGAGTCAGCAGACTCGCTATCGCAGCGAAGGCGCGCGCGGTCACCACACTGGGTGCCTTGTAATGATTCGTGTCTTGCATGGCGCAGTCCATTCGCGTGGCGAGGTCGACGCCGAATGTGATGCTGCCGGCTCTGTCTTGACCTTGAAGCTGCCGGGAATGGTGGCGTGGGTTCATTTGTGAGTTCATTCCGCCATGCGTGGGTTAAAATGCTCTGACTTGGCTTCAGAGGATCCAATGCAGAGGATCCGATGCGGAGGATCCAGTGCTTCATCAACCACAGAGTTCAGCAAGACACGAGTGTAGCTATCGACGGACTTGAACCCTTCCCTCTCATGCCAAACAAGACTCGTCGAGGGTTGAACAAGATCACAGAGAATACTGCGCAGGACGAGGTCAGGCGCAGTGTGCGTGATGTGTGCATGACGCTCATCACACAGGGAGGCTTGGACAGTCCAATGGACTCCATTGGTGGCGGCACTCCGTCGACTATCGTTCCTTGCGGCAGGACTAAACAAGGCTCAGCTCTCAATCGGAACATGCGCCATCGGCTCCCCACGAGCAGCAAGCAACGCCGCCAATGCTGCGGTGCTCCCTGGGCTGCCGACCCGCCATCAACAGTTGATGGCGGATCGCTATCGAACAGGTAGAGGAAGTGGTTGTGCTAGGCCGGCGAGATCTCCGAGTCGCGCTTCGCGGACTCCTCCACAAAGTCGTACTCCTACTTCGTGTTGGTCGAGTCCGCTTCCTCCGACTCGCTGTCATCACCATCGCCCGGAGTGCCATGCTGAAGACCAACGCCACGAGGTGGATCGTCGTCGCTGTGAACCACAAGCACACTCGTCGCCGTTGCATGACAGCCGTCATTGCTACTGGTGACCGCAGATCGACTGTTGCTGGTGATTCTCGCCTTCTCCTCGCGCCGGGCATCGGCCGCGCGGAGTGTCTCCTCGATTTCGTTGCGGTAGAACACGCGCAGCTCGTGCAGCGAGTCGAACGGGATGGAGCCGACGAACGATTTGTCCATGCTCAAGCGGCTTAGCGTATCACACACGCATTCGTCGCGGTTCAAGAGTCCCAACCGGTACGGCGACGTGACGGTCTGCAGCATGTCGTGCGAGAGCTTGGACATCTCGTACACGTCGAACGCGTCGTCGCACGCCATGATCCGCGGCTGGTTTAGCTTGAGCAGCGTCAGCCTGACACGCAGCAGCACGTGGCTACTCTTGCAGAAGAACTGCTCGTCCCAGATGCACATCGCTGACTCAAAGGCTAGCGTGTTCAGGAACAGGCACAGGAACTACTTGAGCGTGAACGGGTCGAAGTTGACGTTCAGCCGCTGCACGTGGCGATCCAGCGCCGGCAGCTTCTGCTGCACCAGATCCAAGAAGACGCGTTGGTTCGCTCAGCTGCCAGCCGTGCTAGGCGTGTGGTACATTGGCGTCAGCGCCTCGACGATCGCTGTCAGCATCTGGAACGCCTCCTCCTCCATTTGATGCAGCAAGACGGTCGCCAGGGAGTTCATGCTCTGGCAGTACTCGATCAACGGGTAGCGCAGCGAGTTCGCCTGCAACACGCGGCGCAGGTCGCTGATGCTTTTGTACCTGCGGCGCGAGCCGTCATTCTCCCAAACACCACTGGTAGCCGAGTCCCCACCTGCACCGACCCTGCGCTTATGTCAATGTCCATGGCGGTGCTCTTGCTCCTCGTGTGCGACCGCAGCACCAGGTAAGCATACGACTCGGTCGCAGCTTCCTTGAGATCAGCCGCACCGCTGAGGACTCACCACACTTTGGCCACGTAGTTACGGCGGAATCCCTCCGCGCACCATGTTGTCGAACTGTCGCGACTGAATCAGCACCTCGGCGGCGGACGTCGGGGTCGTGAACGCCTGGCGGGCGACTTGCTCCGCCGTCTTGGACGGCGACAGCTTGTCGTCCTGCTCCGACGTCCACGTCCTGGACGGGCGTGGACGTGTCCGCCATTATGCGTCAATGTCCTCCGTCCTTCTCCCGCTCCTCGAGCGTCGCCTCCTTCCACTTCTGGCACACGCGTTCCTGCTTCCAGCGCCACGTCCGCGCCAGCAAAATGGCCCTGCAGCACCTGGCTCTCGCAATCGCACGCGAGCTGCTGCTTGCCGGACGTTCCGCGTGTCGAGGCCGCCGTCACTGTGCGCTTGACCGGTTTCAAGTCCTGCGGCGTCATCGCCGAAACAGGCCAGCCGCAGCCCGTGACGGCGCTTCAGAACCTGCCCGCAGCCGTCCGCTGCCGCCTCCAAGCCGTGGACGGGCATCATGCGATGTGAGCGTCTCGGGGAGGCCGCACATGCCTTTCTTCCTTGCTTGCTTCCTGGACCCCAGTAAGCATCTCGCTGGGTGTTTCCGGCCTTGACAGCCTGGAGTTTGCTCGAGAGTCGAGGTCTGGCGCTTATTGAGTGTGGAGCACTGTTCGTTGAGCAAGCAGTCGGCGCCACAACTAGGCCAGTTCATGAGTGAGGACGCGATTCTCCTTCACGCTCCACTTGGCCTCTGTATTTTGCAGCTTCAAGCCTTCTGGAGTCCGATTCCCTTGCAAATCGGTGTCTGCGGAGAGCAGGAGATGAATGGACCTCGACTCGAGGCCAGAGACGATGACCATCCCTTCCACGCGATTCCATGAGAGCGTGCGAGGCTTTCACTGGATGGTCTGAGAGCTTGGCCCTCATGGCATGGAGCATTGGGCCGAGAGGGCGGTGTCGGTGCAGAGTTCTGGAGTCCGATGGCAAGCGTCAACACCGCGCCACGCCTGACCCGCCGGGAGTCGCGAGCCTCAAGGATCATCTTTCGTATAGGTATACGTTCACGACTTGGAACAACACAACCGTGATCCAGTGATCGCTCTTGCTTAGGTGGCACTGATTGTCCATCATCATTTCATCGCGCATGTCTTTGTGCTGTCTGATCGTTTCTATCGTATCTTCCACGACATCAGAAAGACCAGCGGAATCCGCGGCGTTTCTAAGCCCATGTTCATATCGAATTCATTTCATTTTCAAACCGGTTCCTAACCGTTTCCAACCAGCGATTCGATTTCTATGCTGCAATTTGTCGGCCAATCAACACACTCGAAAAAATGAGGGAAATCATTCTCACGCTCTTAACGTTGCTACTCATCCAAGCAAGTGAAATAAGGGTGATATCAGGGTTACAAGGTAACCAACTACGGAATCGATTCGTTGATTCCCATTGGCTTATCCGTTTCAAAACATCCCCCCCGAGTGTACTATCCCGATAGAAATAGAAACCCTCTCGGCGCGTTTCTTTTGCCCTCCCTCACCACCCCACACTTCCGGCCCCCCTCCCCAACGAACGGCTCCCGCGGCCGCCCAGTTCCCAAGAGTTTCGGCCCGCCAGAAGCCCTCGCCCTCCCTCTTCTCCAGCATGAGCCTCGTGACCCGCGCCACCGCCCCGCTCCGCCGCCTGGCCGCCGCCAACGCGCGCGCGTTCTCCGCGGGCGGCATCCCGAGCGACGAGGAGCACGCCGTGGGCCGCGAGCGCGCCGAGGTGCTGGACGCGGCGCTGGGCCGCTCGCACTTCAGCCGCGACCCGCTCGAGACGGACGAGACGCAGGGCAACTCGAAGGAGGACCCGATCTTCGTGCCGTCGTTCGAGCACAAGCGCACCGTGGGCGTGGCGCACAACGACGCGTCTTACATCTTCTGGTTCAACCTGGAGAAGGGCAAGGTGCACTACCTGCCGCAGGTGGAGAAGTACTTCATGCTCTACAACCCGGAGGAGCTCGCGCAGCTCGTCAAGGACGTCGAGGCCAAGCAGGACTAGGCCGTCGCGGTCGTCTCCGGTCGTCGTCGTCGTCGTCGTGACTTGTGAGCGTCGCCATCGCCGCCGTCTCCAGTCTCCGGTCGCCGTCGTCGGTCACCGTCTTCGGTCGTGGTCGTGGTCGTGGGTGGGGCGCCGGGCCCCCACCACAGCGGAGGGCTCTTACACGCACAAATATACCCACAAACAAGTACGCACAAATAAATATTACGTCCTTGCGCGCGCCGCCCCTCGTGTCGTCCGGTAGGGCGTCATTGCTCCCCCGGTGGGGC
>JAADYF010000411.1:0-22206 GCA_023338175.1 Phytopythium delawarense
CGTGTGTCAGCAAGTAGTCGTACATGGCGAGGGCGTCAAGCGCTGGCACGGGGAACTTGTGCTCGGGGATCTTGCGATAATTGGCGATGAACACGTCGACCTCTGCGTCAGCTTCTCGGGCTGGCAAGTGCTTCTGGATGGAGCATTTGAGCGTATTGCAGAACGAGATGTACATGCGGGGGCTGAGCACAGCATACCCTCCACCGTGGAAGTAGAGCACGACCAACTTCTTGGACGGGTCGACGAGCTTTGACCCCGCCGAACGCAGCCAGAGATGCTCGAGTCCGTTCACGCGCACGCTTTCGACAGCCGAGCGTTTGTCTCCAGAGAACCGACAGGATATCCAGCCGCCGACTGAGCCCATGAGCTCGCTCTGCCACCGGATAATGCGCGCGTGCGTCGGGTCGGCGATGCGATGGCCCTTCCAGCCAGAGCAAAGCCGCATCATGGCGCGCAACAGCTCAAAGCGCAGCGTCCACTTGGGGTACAGCGGCTTGCAACCGCGCGCGATGTAGTTCCGGATCGTCCGCGCGAGTGTGACCAGGATGCACGCAACAAGGTGGAGCGCCTCCCATGGCGTCTTGCAGAAACCTGCGGCCGCGAAGTACGCGACGAGCGTCGTGGCGCCGCCGATGCCGGCGGTGATCCGGAGCAGCCAGCGGAAGCGCTCGAGGGGCTGCAACAGCGGCAGCGGCAGCGGAAGGAACGGCGCGACGATCTTCATGGGCTTGAGAGACTTCTGGAGTGGAGGGAGCTCGCGATTGGGCCGCCTGTGGTGAATGGCGCGCCGCGGTCGGCCAGCAACCAACATTGGTCAACAGATTGAAGCTGGTGATGGAACGAGTGTGGGATCAAGCTGACGTCGCGGCATCACGCGTCGTGTTGGACTTGGTATGTCACTGTAGCGAGTGTTCAGGATCAATGGCTGGGTTACGAAGTGTAACCCTGTGGTCGAGGCAAAAAAAGCGAAAAAGTGCAAGAAAAGCGGTTTTAAACCGAGGAAAAACGAAGAAAAAAAAGTAGTCGGTGGGATGTATCCGATATCAGTATGTGAAGCCTGCATTGATAAGATTAAGCACTGATAGGAAATCCGAGAGAGATAACTCAAAACAGGCTTTTTTCCCTATTGCGTCTTCTTTTTTCAGTATTTTTTTCGTGAAGATGCTCTACTATGGGATGGTTTTTGGAGGCATCGCTAACACTCGAAATTCAACCCGGAGTGCCTCCAGCCTACTTGGTGTGGACCACAAGTAGATACTCGCTAGGTTTTTCAGAGAAAAATCGAAGAGTTTTAGTGAAAAACCTCGACATATCGAGAGGTTCATGGCAAGTTGTCAGAGTGTATCGATTTCAACAGACCTCGGAATCTATAGTAATCAATTTTTAACCCTCTTTCTATATTTTATAAAATGCCAAAGGATATCGGATAGCTTGATGGCTGCCGGCGGCGCCTGGTGCCAGCAGTGCGCTCAAGCGCCGCTTGCGGCAAGGTGATGAATGAATCGCTGCTGCTTCATTCATCACCTCGCGCCTCTTCCTCCGCCTCCGCCTCCGCCCTCCTCTTCGGTCGTCCCACAAGCGTCGTGGGCCCACCAACTCCGTCCACCGACGCGCCAGACCAGTCTCCGCCGCAGGCCGAGCGCTTCCGCGTCGTGCTCTTCTATAAGTACGTAACACTCGCTCTGAGGTCGATACTCAAGTGGCAACTTCAACATCACACCGAAATGATATGTCAACCAAAACGATCCGACTTTTTCATTCATCATCGGGACAACGAAGTGTCGGCCCAAAACAGTGAGTGGCTCGACGGAAGCGGTGTCTACAAGCCCGACGACGACGAAGTGCTGTTGAATGAGACCTCGGCGTCCGAAGCGAACGACGACGCACTGCCATCCGCCACCACGCGCATCGACGCACACAAACCAGCGAACGAGTTGCTCGACTCGAGCACGTTGATCAACAGACCACTCGTCGCCACCGTCAAGTCGCAGTTGGGCGGCTCCAGCGACAGAATCGTCGCGATCATCGAGTTGCAGCTGGACGAGGCGCACATGCGCGCGGTCTCGTCGATGCTCGGAAGCGACGGCGAGTAGAGCAGGCTGTAGCCCGAGTCTTCACTGCATTGGGTGACGGAGGACATCGACATGAGGACGGCAAGTCTTGTGTAGGCGCCGGCATGCTCTTCGACGGTGCAGTTGGCAGCATTGGCGAGGTTGATGGACGCGGCGACGGCGACGATGGCTGCAGCAGGGAGGGCTGAAAACTTCATGGTCTTGGCGGCGTAGGTCTGAAGGCTGGAGTGCAGGTGCAGCTTGAGTGGGAGAGTGCAAAATGAGAACTGACGTGATGAGTAGTGACGCTCACAGTCATGGGCGGCCGTCTAAAACTCGTCGGGAGGTCGCGTGCTCACCAGCCTCACGATGACGCAAATGCGCACGCAAATCCCTGGTGAAGAGGAGGATAGAGAGCATTCAAGTAGGACGAACTATGGTCTATCTGTCCGCAAAGTACGTCCGCATGATCAAGCCGGTGCTGTAGTGTAGTCCTGCGATGAGCCAATTGATTGGATTGCACATCGCGGCTGCAACTGAGGGCGTCCATTGCGCCGTTGGGACGCCATGTTGGGGCAAATCGTTCTCGCTCTGCCGAGTACACAGTGGCAAGATCTTGACGCCACAAACCAACGCATCCAGCGTGTCGCAACGTCAGCTCTGCCAAGCGGAGCATCCATCCACAAGGTGACAGGCATTTACGCAACGGAGTGCATGGATCGTGTGCTCGAGGATGGTGTGGCAACTTCAAGCTGCAGTGACCCGACGATTGCACACATCCGGTATCCAGAGCCATGGACGAGACACTCCTGAGGCGGTGCGCTATTTTGCACTGTCCGAACGTCCGGTCTGGCTTTCCTTACCGCAAATCACGAGATTCAAGTTGCACCTCATCAAGAAGGATTTGACGATTGAGTCACGATTGAGTTATGACTCATGACTCAATCGTGCGATTCGTTGCACTGCTATGACGACCAGCTGTTGTGATCAACAATGATCATCTCCGTTTCAAATCGGATCAAATCTGCAAAGATCGCGGCCGAATAGCGCGGGTTGGACTATCCATTCGATGTGAATCGTTGGATGCTGGTGCCCTGAGTCTGCACCACTTGCAGTACGGCCACGACATGCCAGTAGCATGAATATCCCTTTTGCGAAGGCTTCACTTGTGCGCGTCCTATGTTTCCTAGGTGTGGTTCGACTTGGTGCCCACCTGCAGCCTCGATGGCAATCGCCGGCGCTGCTCGATCTCGGCACTAGCTCGCCAGATCTACATCCTCATTCCTCAATCTCCTACCGACTCGCCAAGCCAGCCAGCCCTTCCGGGCCAGTCATTGACCGAGCATCATCGAAGACAATGCCGAAGCTCACCGCGACAACGGTCCCAGTGCTCTGTCTGCTCCTCTTGACGCTTGGGGACTTTGCACGTCAAGTGGCATCCATGTCTGTGAAGTTCCAGTACGGCGGCGAGTGGGTTAACGTTGGCGACGCAAACCTCCAGTGGTTCGCCTACTCGCAGGCGTACAACCACTTCGACCAGTACGGCGGTCAGTTTGACCTGAACGCTCAAGCCTGGACGAAGCACGTCCGCGTCAATGGCTTCCTGCCGCCGTACGGCTACCCTGGCCCTGACGTGACGTTCGAGTTGTCGGCCCAGGCGGAGTATGGCACCGGTCCGCACCGGATGACCGGCTGGAACTTCCGCGACCTGTTGATCCACACCATGTCGGACGGTATCTCCAAGCTCACGGCTCCGACGCACTGGGCGATCTGTGTCCCACACCTCAACTGCATGGCCAACTACGCGACGACTTGCCCGGACAAGTGCACGGATATGCACTGGGGACACCGGATGCCCTCGTTCCTTCGTGTCAATGTGTACAACGACGACGGCAGTCTTCGCCCCGAATTCTACGAGATCCGCCTGACGAACTACCAGAAGGGAGCGGGGAAGCAGTGCTCGAGCGCGCTCAAGTCGTTCGGTATGGCGCTCGGCTTGATCCCTGAATTCGGCGCGTTCATGAGCACGGCCATCGGCGTCAACTGTCTGTTCCAGTAAGATTCCAATGCACCAGCCTGCTCCGATGGCAGGAGGATTGACGCGCGAGCCGTTATCGGTAGTTTCCGCTTCATGTTATCCGGGTACTAGAACGAATACAGCATACTTTCGGGCTCGATGGGTTACCGCTGTGGTTAACTTATGCGTGACTTGTTGCAGATCACAGAGGGTGATCAATGTTGGTGCATTTTCGCCGCTTGGCATACATGAGTCACATTCTCGGAATTAAAGGGATGCGGGCGGTGTTCACCAAGTATCTCCTACTCGTCAAGTTCGAAGCTCAAGATGTCTGCCGACGAGTTCAGGGAAGACGCTAGCAGGCATCGACCGTCTCGAACTTGATTGGCAACAGCCAGAGGTATCCTATGTTCAAACTCCTTCCCCGAAGCTCGGCGATGCTCATTGGTACAGTACCAGCAGTGCGCAAGTCGCCATCGGAACAAGCACGTCGAGCAACGGAGGTGACGTGCCGTTCAGTGTTGGTAGTGCCAGTTCTAGTGACGGTTCATCGTCGGGCTGCGGTGGGTCTGTGCTATGCTCGGGTGACTCGAGCTGCAAGAGCGCAGCGTCGCGGCGGCAGATGAGAAGCTAGCAGACTCCCCACTGCCCGTCATAGCAAAACCACCAGGCCCCGCGGCCTCGTTGCTGATACCGCCCGACACCTCGCCGCTGCGCACCGTACAGACGTCAGTATGGACAACTGTCTGCGCGTTTAGAAGCTCGGACTCACAATAACATCCGAACCATTCGACAATCAGGAGTGGTGTCGTGCCGACGATGCAGTAGAGTTTGAAAGCTGCGGCGAGTCCAACATTGACACCAGTGGTGCAGTGCCAGTTTCAAAGACGGCACAAAGTCTGCCCCGAATGCATTCTCGGCCGCGACGACTGTGGTCTTGGCAGACGCACACAGTTCAGTGCTCGTGCTCGAACGAGCGCTCTTCCAGCAGCGATAGCGACAGCAGCGCAGCCTGAGCAAGTGTCTCCAGCGATCGCAGTGGCATCTGCCGCGATGAAGTGAACGCGACTTGGTCGGTGAACTCTTTCCGTCGGTGTCTGCCATGTGGACGACACCAGGTGGCAGGTGTTTTGGACTCTGGTATTTTAAAAGACCGGTCTTTTCGTCCCCACCTTTTATCCAGTCATCAGGAGGGCTTCATTCATCACCTTGCGCCTCTTCCTCCGCCTCCGTCCCCGCCCTCCTCTTCGGTCGTCCCACAAGCGTCATGGGCCCGCCAACTCCGTCCACCGACGCGCCAGACCAGTCTCCGCCGCAGGCCGAGCGCTTCCGCGTCGTGCTCTTCTACAAGTACGTGACGCTCGGCGCGTCCGACGCCGACGTGGCGCGCGTCGCCGACTGGCAGCGAGAGCTGTGCGCGTCACTGGCGCTCGTCGGCCGTGTCCGCGTGGCGCGCGAGGGCGTCAACGGCACGCTGGGCGGCCGCAGCGACGCTGTGGACGCCTACATGGCGCGCATGCGGGCGTTCGAGGACGTGGACGGCGCCGCGCTGTTCGCCGACGTGGACTGGAAGACGAGCGCGGCGGACGCGCCGCCGTTCCGCGAGCTGCTGGTGCGCGTCACGCGCGAGCTCGTGGCGCTCGAGCTGCCCGACGAGCAGTGCGACCTGGCCGAGACCGGCGAGCACCTGCCGCCTGCAGCCTTCCGGGAGCTCGTGCTCCGCCAGCGCGAGCCCGCGGGCGAGGACATCGCGGTCATCGACGTGCGGAACGCGTACGAGTTCAGCCTGGGCCACTTCTCGGGCGCCTTGAACCCCAAGACGCGGCGCTTCGGGCAGTTCCCGGACTGGGTGCGCGCGTCGCTACCAGCGCTGCAGGCCAAGGACAAGGTGCTCATGTACTGCACCGGCGGCATCCGGTGCGAGAAGGCGTCCGCGTTCCTCAAGCACCTGGGCGTGCGCAACGTCTTCCAGCTGCAGGGCGGCATCCATCGCTTCCTGGAGCAGTTCCCAGACGGCGGCGGCATCTTCCGCGGCAAGAACTTCGTCTTTGACGAGCGCGTGGCCATGGCGGCGACTCCGAACGCCGACGGGATAATACCGGGCGGTATAGCGCAGTCCATAGCGCAGCCCGTGGAGGCGATCGCCGGCCGCTGCGAGCGCTGCGACGTGCCGCACGACGAGCTCTCGGGTGCGCGCTGCTGCTACTGCCGCATGCACGTGCTGCTGTGCGACGCCTGCGACGCCCAGCTGGACCCGGAGGACCGCTTCTGCGAGGAGCACGCCGGCTTGGTGGCGGGCGACGATGCCGAGCTCAAGGCGCGCGTCCTCCAGCTGCGCGAACAGCTCGCGGCGATCGTCGGCCGCGGCAACAAGGGCAAGCGCCGCTCGTTGCGCAAGCAACTGGACACGGTCGAGCGCCGGATAGAGCGCCTCGCGGTCGGCGTGCAGGTCTAAGCGCTCCATTGTACGCGGAGCAGGAAGAAGGCGTCGGGGACACTCGACGACTTCATCAGAGGCGGTTGGACTCGCGTGGTGAAGGGATCGACGGATGCTGGAGGCTGTTGGTTCCGAGACTGGGGGTGAACACGAGGCTTTCGCTCCGACACCTGCTTGTTGCGTGTCCGCTTTCGATTGCGAGGTGTTGGCTGCCCTAATTATAGTCGGCGCAGGTCGGAAGCACTTGCAGTTCACCTTGTCAATGCCATCCGCAGCAGGCATCATGCCGGCATCGTCGCTGCCGATGCAGTCGCCAGTGGGAAGGAGACGATCGAGCCACCGTCGGTCCAGCAGCCGGGATGGATATGGACAGAGCGACGACCGCCAGCATCGCTCGCGAGTGTCCACGACGTCCACGGCATCATCTTCCTCGCTGTCGAACGAGTGGCGCGCGCATGAGGAGCAGCAGGCGGCGCAGATGATTCAACGCGCGGTGCGTGCTCACTTGAGTCGCCGGCGGTTCGCACGCCTCGTGTGCCGCGTCTACGACCAGCAGTTCGACCCCGTGACGCAGCGCGTCTTCTACGTCAACCTGCTCACGAACGAGAGCTCGTGGGACCCGCCAGCGCTGCTCGTCCGCTTCGGACGATGGGGAGGAGACGCCGATGACGATGACGACGACGACGACGATGAGTTAGTGAAGGCCATCCCGAGGCGTGGAGCACAGCAGGTGTTGTCGCAGCGGGACGCGGCTGTGTGGATTCAGCGCCTTGCACGAGCATTCGTAGCGCGGAAGCGCATTCGCATGATGGTTCGCGAGCTGTACATGAAGCTCTTCGACCAGTCAACGCGCACGTTCTACTACCTCAACACGCGCACAGGGGCCACGTCGGAGGACAAGCCACCGTTCTTTCGCCGCCGTGCGAGCAACGCCCCTGCCAGTTCCAACAAGAAGCGGAAGGCAGCAGCACAAGCGATCGTCGATCCGGACGAAGATGACATCGAGCTTGAGCACTTCTACTTCCGCCAAGCAGTGTGCAAGGTGTCGACCGCGACGGCGACGAGCGCGTCAGGGGCCCTCGGGAGGTTCTGCGGCCGCCTCTGTCTCCTCTGCGACGCCGAAGCCATGCCGAACCCAGAGGCCGCGCAGTCGGCGCGCGTCACTTGCAACTATGCGCCAGAGCGCGTGCCGTTCCCCGTGGTGCTGGCCGCTGAGCGCTTCTTCGCCACGATCCAACTTGTCTCCTCCTCGTCCTCCGCCATCGCATCGTTCGTGCTGTGTGCTGTTGACGACGCGCAGTACGCGGCCACAACCGGCGGTAACGTGCCGCCGCTTGTCTTCGAGGAGAACGATCGCAAGCTGGGATGTGTTGACGCTGTTGACGGTGTGAACCGTGGAGACTCCATCGAGGTCGTATCTCACCCATCCAGCAAGCTTCAGAGCGTGAGAACAGGTCGCGTCGCTGGCAAAGCACCGAACGGCATAAACCCGCAGCGAGTGTCGATCGAGTTTGACGTGAGTCACGCTGACAGCGGAGGCCTCGGACGCGGAGGCGTCGTCTTCACGCGCGGAGGGAAGCTGTTAGGTCTCCATCAGCACAGCGGAGACGATGCAAAGCGCGAGTGCTGGACGATGCACGCGATCCTGACTGCCGTCGCCGATCTCGTAAGTACGTCCACATGCATTGTTGCTGCTGGTCGGACCCTTGCGTCAAGGGCTGACGAGCACCGATGTGGCTGTGTCGACAGCACCGCCGGCGCCGCTGCTGCTTACGACCAGCGTGGCGTCCACGAGCATGGACGCGTATTGGATCCTCCCGCGGCGGTGGAAGCCCCAGCGTGGCCTCGACGTGTCGTTCGAGCTCGAGCTCTGCGCGCTCAGTCGACCCAACCAAGCTTCCTCTGCGACCGCTCACAGCGAGATGACTCCACGACGTGCAGCAAACACCGCCGCTGCGATCGGAGTGAGCGGGTTCGAGAGTGTGTATGCTGGCGCTCGTCCAAGCAGACACGTCGACGGGTTAGCCAGCGACATGCTCTACGCGCTGCGCTGCCGGACGGTCATGGGCTTGAAGAAGAGCTCGTGGAGTGAGAGTGCACGAGTGCGCACGCCTGCGCGTCCGTCGATGGCCTGGCGTCTGCAACAATGCTCGAGTGCGCGCGAGGCGGTGGCTCGGTTGAAAAAGAGCAGCAGTGTGTGTGACGCGCTTGCAGTCTTGCGGAGCGTCCAGTGGCTCTGTGCGCAGTTCGATAAGGCCGGAGTGGTCGAGCCTCGCGATGATGATGGTGACACGGATGGTATCCCCACCGACGGCGACAAGCGACTGCTCTTCGAGAACGAAGTCGTGTCGGCTGGTGCTCTTGAGACTCTGCTTGCCTTGGTATCAGCGGCGGACGGTATCTTGGAAGTTCCCAAGCAGCCATCGATGACGACAGGAACAGCACTGCTAGCAATCAACCTGTTGACGGCGATGGCTCGACTGAGGCAGAGAACACTGCGATGGCTCGCTCAAACTGCGCAGGTGCAAGTTCTGTGCACTTTGTTGCAACGCCTGACCCTGGCGGACACCTCTCGCGTCAATCCTCTGCCTCCAGATTGCCACGAAGACCCACCAATCAACTCTGATGCTGACCGGCCAACGGTTGACGCTGCAGAGGTCGACGATGAGAAGGAGCAGCTCATTGTGGGGACGCTGCAGTTGATAGGTGTTGTGGCTGACGGTAGTGCGTCGGCCGCTCACACCTGGGTTGAACTCGGGGAAGGCGTGTCCCTCGCGTTGAGCCTTCTCACTCCGTCGCAGGCCGGTGTGATACCAGAACCTGTTGCTGCGGAAACCTGCTGCCTTCTCGCCAAGCTCACGTTCCAGCACGGTTCGTTGCTCTTCACCTCTTTGCTGCGTGTGGTTGACAGGGCTGACATTGGTTGCGATCTCCGTGTCGGTGGCAGATGCTGGCAAGTGGGTGATTCTTCGCGAAGGTGGCATCTCCCGACTGTCCTCGGTACTGGATGCCTTCCGCGGGCTCAGCGCGCGCGTTCTCTACTGGGCGTTGCTTGCTATCGGTCACGTCGCCTTCGCGCTGCCACCCAACGACAGCGAGGCAGAAGATATCGTCCATGTCGACGCCTTCACAAGTGAGCGCCGCGCCGAGTTCGATGACGAAAGCGTCGCGTGCGCCTTGGTCATGACGGTCTGCTCTTGTCGCGCGGACTACTTGACGCGTCTGCGCGAGCTTGAACTCGAGCTGACGGCTGCAACCGCGAGATTAGACTCGTTGCAGGCGATGGCAATGGGCGAAGAAGCACGGAACGAGATCGATGCAGCCGAGCACGAGGTCGCGACGGTCACCAGTGCCATCAGGGACTGGAAGCGGGAAGACGTCGCGCAGGCAGCGGACTACGCGCTCCGGTATGTCTTGACGGAGCACGAAGCGCGAGTCCAACGCGCGGCCACACGGATCCTGCGCAAGCTCATGACGCGACGGCTAGAAATGGCGCTTGCCAAGTGGGTCGAGACGACGATATTCGATCGTCAGCGAGCCATCATCTCCCGCATGCTCGCGACGGTTGTGGAGAATCAGCTGCGTCCCGCCTTCCGGAAATGGGAGCAGACCGTGTCGCACGAGGAGCGGCAGCGCAAGTCCAAGTCCATCCTGTACGCGATCGGAGCACCTGGACTCGCGCTTGACTTGGGCAAGAAGAAGCGCGAGCGATATCGAATGCTCGTGCTACAGAAGTAAACACCACAGTAGAGATGGAACAGAGAACCGCGTACCTCTCTAGTGCGTCCCGCTTGAGACGCTCATCGATCGAGACCTGAACAAGAGGACATTGGGCACAACCGGTCTTGACTACATATCTGCAAACTCTTCCTCTTCTTCTTCACACCTCCTCAGACCGCACCGCCCTATCAATCATCACCTGCAGTGTTAACGTCATTAGCATCACTTGGTTCACATCGGTCGACAACAGCCAGCTCTCAGTCACACTTACTACAACACCGCGTGGAACTCGGACTCGCTCGTTGGGTCGTGAACGTGTGAGTCGTCGAGGATTGAGGCGTCGGCAGCTGTCGCCTCTGCGAGCGCTGCAGAAGCGACGGACAGTGCGGCGCTCTCTGAAGACTCCAATAGCGACGATGCGTCCATGTGGTGCTCGTCACTGGGGTCGAGCGACGCCATGGCATTGGATGCAGCAGCACTTGCCACGTCATGCGCGGTCGCCCCATCGAGATCTAGTCCGTGCGAGTGGTCCTCGTGCGATAGTTCGGCACCTGTTGCGGTGTTGAGCTCAGCCATGGGGTCTGACCCACCCAAGTCGCCTCGACCCTCAATGCGAAGCGTGTCTTGTACATGTCGAATGCCCTTCACCGCGTTGTCGTCGACGTCACTTCGGTCTTTCAGGACGTGCAACACGTCGCGGAACGCCTTGAGCTTCTCCTGCAATGACAAGCTCGCTCCTAGCGTCTCGGACTCGTCCGCGTTCTCGTCGACGTCGTCGTCGGGGACGTCGCCCGCGCTCTGAACGATATCGAAGAACTCCTCGTGTACCGTGTTCTCGGCAAGCGCCTCGTCGTTCAGGAACTCACTGACGGGCATCAGGTCGGGGATCCTCAGGAATAGCAGCAAGTGCTCAATTTCCGTGTCCAGGAATGCGTCTTCTTCCTGGTTCAGGTCTGGCTCGAGCGTCAGTCGGTCGCGAACAAGGTGCGTCGTCATCCAAGCGCGCTCGATCGTGGCGCTGGACACCTCGTCCCAGCTCGCGACGGCCCACTTCATCGCCTGGAGCACATCGACGCCGAAGTGCAGCGATTTTGATGCTTCGCTGCGGTCGATCGCGAAGCGCAAGTGGTGGCGCCGGAAGCGCTTCTTGAACGTCGAGAGCAGCCCCGAGGTGATTGGGTTGAGCATCTGTGACGCGCCAGCGGGCAGGACAAAGACGACAACGTTCGTGAGTTCGAGGTGCGAGACGACGTGTGATGCGACTTCGTTGATGAAGAGCAGGATGTGGCGCTTCTGGCTCGCCATGGAGAAGTCGAGGCGCTGGATCCAGCGCGAGAAGATGACGCCCGTCATCCACGCCTTGTGGTTCCAGAAGTAGTGCAGGCCGTGCTGCTCGGCCGACTTTTTCCGGAAGCACTGGGGGTGGTCGTGGTGCGACACGAACAGCGGCTGCAGCTTTTCCGAGCCGTCCGCGTTAGCCGCGAGCGCCGCGACGAAGCGCTTCTTGGCGCGCATCGGGTCCTCCTGCAGCGCCTGCAGTGTCGGCGGCAGCGTGTACAGCACGACGGTCTCGTCCATGGCGAAGATGTCCTTGGGCAGGTACTTGTCCGTCTCATCCACGAGCGCCTCCATGGTCGAGAAGTACAGGACGCGGCGGCTGTCAGCCGACCCTGCGCCGGTCCCCACAGGCGTCGCCGCGACCGGGTTCCCGTCTGCGTCCGTGGCTGTAGCTGTAGCGCTGCTGCTGCTGTGGTGGTGATGGTCGGCGTTGAACTTGCGGAAGCTGAAGTTGTGGCGCAGCTGGAACGAGTGCAGCCATCCGTTCGAGAACTCTGGCTGTTCGTCCTCGGGGATCTGCAGCATGCGCGCGAAGTGCTTGGCCTTCTCCTTGGTCAGGTCTCCCTGCACCGTGATGCCCCGGTGCGCGCACTGGATGACCCAGTTGGCCAGCGCGTTGTCCAGCTCGGGGTGCTGCACCACGCGGCGCTTCTTGATGCCGAGCTCGAGCGAGCTCATGTTGGTGAACTCGTGCTGCCGGCGCAGGATGCCCGAGATGGTCGACTGCGCCGGCGTCTTCTTCAGGTTGAACTCGTGCTTGGTCCACTGCGCCAGGTCCTTCTGGCTCATCACGCCGCCCGTCTTGCGGTAGAACTCGCAGATCACCTTGCGCTGGTAGTTGGTCAGGTTCCCGTTCCCGGACCCGCGCACGCGCGCAGGCCGCGCTGCAGCGCCTGTCGACGCGGAGGCGTCTCCTCCGTCATTAGACGCGTCCAGCGCGCCCGCCCCGGCCCCCGGAGGCCCCGTGAGAGCCCCAGGATCGCCGCCCGCGCGCCGCTTCCCCATACTCGCTGCCCGCCTATCGCCGGTCACCTTGCCGAATACCCCGTCAAAAGACTGATTTGGGTGTTGATGGATAAGGGGAAGAGTGACGCTTTAGGTCGATAGAGTGACTTCAACCAATACCAATTTGATGTATTTAGTTGCAAGATAAGGGCAGTCGAATAGTGACGTTTGACTCGCAAGAGTGACACAAGCATGTTGCAGTGCACTTTTGTCGCCGCCACCAAGACGACGAAAATGGCGGACGAAGTGACGGGAGAACCCGCTGCGCGCGCTGCTTTTGCTGCCGCTCCAGGCGTCTCTGCGCCAAGCGGAGCGGCTAGAAATGGTGCCGAGACGAAGCTCTACCCTGTGGACGTCAAGGACGCCAAGCACGCGGACGAGGCTCGTCACGAGGACGCGTACGCGCGGCACTTCCGGCTGGTGCTGTCGACGATCCTTCATGCCCGCGAGGACCTGCGCTTCGTGTTCGCCGCTGACGAGCTCGAGATCGCCAGGCGATACCTGGAGGACCTCACGGACGTGGAGCAGCGAGTGTACGCGCGTCTGTTCCAGCGGCGCGGCCCGTGGCTCAAGACGGCGTCGCTGCTGCGGTACTTCCGGTCCTGGGACGAGCGTTTGCAGCACGAGGATAACGACGCGGACGCCCAAGCCGCTGCCGCCACTACGAACCCGGACGGAGGTGAGGGTGGGGGCGAGAAGAAGTGGCTACCGACGAACGCAGAGGTGCAGAAGGCGCTCCGGCTGCTGGTCGAGCGCGGGTTCCTGGAGCCCTTGCCGGCCACCCAGAGCAGCGGAGACGCGTGGCACGACGCGCTGCACGCCATCGAGCAGTGCGCGACGGCTGGCGAGATGGCTGTGCTGCACAAGAAGCTTGTGGGGAGCAGCGGGAAGAGCAGGAAGGGGCTGTCGTCGGGCTCGTCGTCGGCGTCATCGCCCTCGGAGGCGCTGAGCGGCAAGGCCGGGCTGCTGGACAACATCAAGCGCGTCGTGGGCTCCCAGCGTCGCATCGATGGGTCCCGAATCCCCGTGGGCGCCATGATACAGCAGATATGGATCGACGGGTACCCCTTGGCGGACAAGACCCGGGGCGACCACGTGGTTGTGCGCGTTGCGTCTCGAAGCCGTGAGGTGCTGCTGCGCATGCACCGCCTCTATTATTTCCAGTCGACGCCGCCGTTTGCGCCGTCGCTGTCCATATCGAGCTCGCCGAACATCAAGCAGCTTCTAGGCGTGGCGCTGTCAAAGCTGCGAAGTGAGCCGATGCAGTGGCCAGGACTGCTCGTGTTCTTCAAGAAGGTGGCGTACCCGACGTACAAGCTGGTGAACCGGAGACGCGTCTTTGAGTCCTCGGAGTTGTACGTGTGCTACGAAGTCGCTCGACAGCTTCGCCACCTCTTGGGCTTCGTGGAGCAATTCATGGAAGTCGCGGTGCCGGAATCACCAGAGCCGGACCTCGAACTCAAGTGGATCCTCAGTGAGTCGACCCCGCTTTTGACGGCGTTCCAGAGACTGACGGCTGCAACAGCCACTGCACCCAACGACGATAGCGACGAGGGATTCGAGATGCTGGAGGTGGAGACCCAGAGCTCTGCGACCACCGGCATGGCATCATGGCAGCTGCGCAGCTGGGAAGAGTTCTACCAAGTCCTCGAGGAGCGAATCTCGACGCTGGATGACTTGGTACTGCTGGCAAAGAGTTGCCTGAAGGCGTTCATGACGTGGACGGAGCACATGAACCGGTTTGCGGCGTTCAAGGCCTCGTCGAACACTGCGGACGCGACGGCACCTCCTGCATTCTTTGCCAAGTGCAACGCTGGGCACCACCTGGCGCGTGCCATCCACACGGCCGTGACGCTGTATGAGAAGCAGCGCAAGTACCAAGTCGCAATTATGCTGCTCAACGAGCTGCTGGCGACGCCGTTCCTCCAGCGAAAGCGCGGCTCGTGGTGGGAGCGGCTCGCTCTCAACTTGGAGCACTTGAAGTGCAGTGAGCAGGCGCTGCAGGCGTGCATGAATGCTCTCAACGACCCGTTTGTCTTGGACACGGACCGCATCACCATTGAGCGAAGACATGTGCGCCTGAAGGGTAAGCTGGAACAACCCACCACCAGTGCTCACGAAAGTGACGAGGCGCTCGGCGACTCGCCCATCTCTGCCGACAAGACAGGTGATAAGCCGGTCGAAGACTACAACTATCGATCAAGCTATATGGTTGGGCGACCGCTAAACCGTGCCATCGGAGAAAAGTCTCGGTTCATCGGCTTCGACGACGAGCCGTGCGGCGTGGAGCAGCTCGTGCTGCAATACTACCGTGTCAAACACACAGCTGAGAGCAGCAGCGACGGCAAGCGCGGCGGCTGGTACGGCGTCCACTGCGAAGGGATGGTGCTGGGGAACCTCTTTGGTGTCTTCATGTGGGATATTCTGTATGCCAGCGTCCCGGACGTGTTCCAGACGCCGTTCCAGATCGCGCCACTCGACTTCGGGGATGCAGACGCGTTTTACAGCGCGAGGCGAGCGCTGATCGACGAGCGGCTGACTGCAGTCGAGCACGTGTGGAGCACGCGCGAGTTGCTGCAGTTCTTCTCGGACACGTGGAGTCGCGAGTTCGGCAAGCTGAGTCGGTTCGTGCGGTGGCCGCGCAGGGAAGGTGATCTCTCGCTTCGGTTCCTGCTTTTGGTCGCCGTTGCGATGGGGCGAGAGTCTCTGGCCGCGCTGTTGAGGTACATGGCGACGTCCGAGGAGCACCATCACGCTCAGAATGGACTCCCAGACCTGCTCCTGCTCAAAGTCGAGCCGACGTGCGTGGAACACAGCGGCAATGATCAGAATGATACCAAGACCTTGGACGAAGGCGCCTGCCTGGACGTGTACGCGTACTGCGGCATGGAATACCGCACCAACATGAACCGCGATGACAGCAGTGCAGCAGCTGAGCAATCCAACGCTACCACGCCCTCGGAAGCGTCTGGGGAGTGGGAAGACGTGCTCCAGTTCGTCGATGCGACCAAGTGGCACTTGCAGCTCAAGCTCGTCGAGGTGAAAGGCCCGCGCGATCGGCTGAGCGACAAGCAACTGCTGTGGCTGCGCGTCCTCACGGAGCATATCAGGCTGGATGCGAGCGTCATGCATGTCGTCGAGGAGCAGACGCAGGTCGACAAGCAAAAGGAGAAGCGGAAGAAACCCAAGCAGCCGGCCAAGAAGGCGGCAACGACTGGCAGCGGCAAAAAGCGCCGAAAGGGTTAGCACGTCGCTATATTCCAGGGCGGGTTCCGCACTCGGTACCGGCGAGATGTGGACTCGGGATGGGATCGCAGGCATCATCTACTCGTCCTCATCCGAGCGCTTCGCTGTCGACGCGTCGCCGTACATTTCGCGCAGCTTCCGCATGCGTTCTTCGGCTTCGCGGCTGGTCACGGCCGGCTTCGAGTCCGAGCTCGACTCGTGACGCTTGGCGGGGGACGGTGAGCGACGCTTCTGCACAACCACGACCTCCGATCGTTTGGCCGGGCTCTTCGAGCGCCGGCGCGTCGTATACCGGTCAAGCTTGAGCGACAACGAGCCCTTGTAGCTCGCCGGCCGCGCCGCATAGTCACGCCCGACGGCCTCGGCCTTGCGTCGCTCGCGCTCGCGCACTTGTTGAAGCAGATCCTCGGTGTTGAGCGTCGACCCCGATCTGGACAGCAAGCGCGTGACAGCGGAGCAAGTTGTTAGATGCGACGATGAACAAACGCAGATCGATCGCACTCACCCTTCTGGGCTTCGACTGCGGCGGCTGCGGCGCTTACGCGATGCCGAGCGGGATCGCGATCGGGAACGGCCGCGACGAGAGCGAGACGCAGATCGGGATCGAGAGCGTCGCGACCGCGAGCGAGACCGCGATCGCCCGCGGTGACGGCGGTCGCGGTCGCGGTCGCGCTTTCTGGTATCACGCGACTGCGACGGACGATCAGCAGACCTCGAGCGACTCGCACGGCGCGAACCAGTTTTCTTGCGGTCGAACTCAATGTCGCCAAGCCCGACCTTCTCGCTGTTGCCGTACTCTGGGAACGAGACCTGCAAGGGATACGTCAGTGTGAAGCCATCGACACTGGTGCGTTCAATCCTGACTCGTACCCAGAACTGGTTGTTCTCCTCGACCGAGGTGATCACCGCGTCGTACATCTGCTCAAGCAAGAGTTAGTCATTGCGACGCCGCTTGAGCCCTCCCAGCGCCAGGCTTCTTACCGCTGGCTCGTTCTCTTCGTCGGCGTAAATGGCGCGGATCTTGGTGCCGGGCTTGAGGAATTCGACAATCGCCAGGTTCTCCTTCGCGCGCTCCTTCTTCCGGTCGTGGAGCAGCAGCTGCAGACCACAACTCCACGCCTCAGTCCTCCTTCATGGTAAGCAAGCCGCCGTCGCAACTACAGCCGCGTGCTACCTTAACTTTGATGTCGTCCTGGATCTTCTTGGGGATCCGCGGCAGGATGGTGCCGAAGTAGTTCTGCTCCTCCAGAAGCGACACGAGCCACTCGCCGATGGTCCTGCGCCATACACACCAAGCGCAGCGTCAGCGAACTCCTCGGGCTCGTGTCTTCCAACCTCACGGGCGCACGTCTTGATGCTCGGGTTGGCGGACGCGTTGAACTCCTCTGGGTCCTCCAGGTACGGCTCAAACCACTTCCACAGCTCCTCCGGGTCGCACGTGTACCGCAGGTACAAGAATCCCACCGCGCGGATGTACGGCGAGTCCTGCAAGTGGTCACACGACACCACAAGCACCGCGTTGTCAGCACCAAGCGAGCGTGTCCGACGTCCCCCATAGACGCGGTCGGTATCGGCAGCCGCACCACCAGACAGCGCCGTGCATCCCGGCGAGTCGCTCTTCATAGAGAGAAGAACGCCGTCTGGGTAGCGAGCGATCGGCGAGCATGGGGGACGCCTCGGCGACTCGTGGCGGGGTCGAGGCTCCTACCTACCGTGTGGCGCAGCAAGCCCTGCATCTGCTTGGTCGTCAGGCGCATGAGGAAGAACTTCATGAGCAGGCAGAAGCACGTGGACGGCACGCGCGCAGTGCCCGGCGACAGCGGCTCTGCTCCCCACCAATGCATCCGTTAGTCCCCTTGGCAGTTGCAACCGGTTCGAGCGTACGGAAGCCGCACCAGCGTGGTCGACGCGGTAGTAGATCTCGTCCACGACCTCGTGGTACGTCTTGAACTTGCTGGAGCGCAGGCAGATGTGGTCGTTCGCATCTAGTTAGACGTGAGTCTAGCAGCAAGAGAGATGGCGATGGAGAAGACGCACTAGAGCGAGTGGAAGTAGTCCGACTGGAGGATGTTCTGGTGCAGCAGCGTGTTCAGATTGTACGTCGTCTGGCTCCCGTGGCTGGCAGCACGACCGACACCCCGCACACCCGTCAGTCCTCACGCGTAGGTCGGTAATTCTCCTCCAGGCACTCGCCACGCACATGGGCAGCTCGTCGTTCTTGACGCGGCGCTCGATCGTCTCGGGCGGCTGGTCCGGCTCCGTCTGCGCGCGCAGCGACTTCATGAGCGACTGGCGCGTCAGCGCACTGCGCGACATCCTGGCCGGGGGTTAAGAGGGAGCAGGGGCGAGAGGAGGGAGCGGAGAACGAAGGCGTCGCCTCGGACGCGCTTGCTGCTTGGCTTGGCTTGGAACGTGGTGTTGGCGAAGGCGCCGCGGTGAAACATACACTCTGTGAAAATGTCAGAGTGAATGTCAGACTCAGGGGAGCAGTATCAGAGTAGTTTCTCGATGAAGTAAATAGTACTGAAGGGAAAACGTTCCAAATCAAATATTGATACTTAAAAGTGTGGGACCAATCGGAGTCCGCGAGACTGGGGACTGCTGTCCGTGCATGTGGCTGGTGGTGCGGTGCGTGGGTCTGCAGTGTCTTCCGGGAGATGCACTTAAACGTGCATCGCTTCAGCTGCACCAGGGACCCCGTGGCGAACCTGGCGTCAACGCTTGGGTGTTCGATCGATGGGGATGACGCCATGATGAAACGCTGGTATCGTTTCTGGATCGTTCAATCCGCAGCGACGGTCGGCGCGGACATCCTCGCGACTTTTTCTGCAGCGGATGACGTTCATGGGGCATACGTCCAGCTTCCTGCAGACTTCAGGCGGAGCCTCACTTTGCTGGACAGTTCGTGGGATGATCTGCTGACTCTCGAGCGTTCAGTTCGGGTAACCGTGACGGAGGAGTCAGGCGACACGACCGATCACCGGCGCCATGGACATGCTATCAGCCCTGGTACCTGCCGACGCTAGTGATGCGATGCGGGGTGAGAGCTATGGCTCGTTCCTCAGCTCGTGGCTGACGAGGATGCACGTCACGGCCGCGATTCTACCGAATGGTTCACGCTGAGACCTCGAGCATGACCCCGGAAGACGCGACAGTGCTTGGTGACGAAACGAGTCCATGGGTTGTCGATGAGAGGCAAAAATGCGCTGCGCATTAATAGTTATACCGAACGCCCGTCAATTCGCGGGTCGCTGTGCATCGCGGTTCGCTCCTCCGAGCGTCGTCTTCTCCCTGCTCGACCTGGCAGCAGTCCAATCCTGCTGGCGTCGGCGGGTGGCGGCGTGGATCTGCCACGGGCCGACGGATCGGTCCTATACTTAGAGACTATGGCGCAGCGCTTCTATCCACGCTTGCGCCTCCTGCACCGACTCGGCGCGCACGAGCAGCTCGCGGCCCTTGCTCAGCCGCACGCACAGCGCGTCGGCCCGGTTGTGCCACGGGTGCACCGCGATGACCTCGAACGACTTGTCCTGGGGCACGACCGGCCGGCGTCGCCGGAGCACCGTCAAGTGGCCGTTGTTCAGCACCACGTGCCGCTTGCTCCACGCGTGGAGGATCGACCGGCGCACGTACAGGGTGCCTTCCTTGTCCGAGTCGCCTGCGACCGCGAGCGCCTCGTAGTCGGCCGAGTCGCCGTCGTCGCTGCTGTCGACACTGATCGACGTCTCGTCGAAGCTGCTCTCGTGGCCCGACGAGCCTTTGCTGCCGACGTGCGCGCTCAGTGGAAGCAGCAGGCCGCTCGCGAGCGTCTTGCGCACCATCGTCTCCATCATCTTCTTCTTGGGCGCCTCGCGCAGCACCTTGGCCCAGTGCAGGCGCGCGCTGTGGTCGCCGGCCTGCAGGTACAGCACGCGTCCGCTCGAGCTCGTAACGCGGATGCCGAACTCGGTCTGGTCGCAGAGCTCGGCGCCGCCGACGCGCAGTCCGCCGCGCGCGGGCAGGTCGAGGCACTGCGTGCCGCCGCCCATGAGGTCGGACGAGATGACGCAGCACTGCGTGTAGTACGTGAGCGTGCAGCCGTTGAGCAGGAAGAAGCGCTTCTTCCACGTCTTGAACGACGAGCCCTTCTTCCATAGCCAACCGTAGTACACGGCGCCCTGGAGTTCCTGCGTCGGGATGTTCATCATCGTCAGCCGCTCCGTCAGCGTCGACGCCGACAGCGCCGACGACGAGCTTGACGGCGACAGCTTGCGCTTGCCGCCGCCGCCAACAGGCAGCCGCGGGTCGCTGTGGTGGCTCGTCAGCTCGCTCACGCGCATGTTTGAGCTGCGGTCGCCGCCGCCGATCGTGTGCCGCCCGCCCACCGGCGACTCGGCCTCGCCCAGCATGGCGATCTCCGCCGCCGCGTCCACGAACCGCGCGTGCGACCTGTCCATCGAATGGCGAGTCCGACACGGATACGGCGTCGAGGGTGGCGCGTCTTGCTTCCAATAAGACGCGGAGCTGCCCGTCGTGATCGCCCGCGCAAGTCCTTGAATGCGTCCGCCGCTTTCTTAGTTGACGCAAGGGCCGGACAATGGCAAGAAAGGCCGGGTGTTTGTTGCTGTGTCACAAAGAACTTGGGCTAATGGACGCGGCGTCGGCTTTTCCGGTCTCTTTGCGATGCTGTACTGTACGGCAACGCGGCTCGTCTCTGCGCTTGAGGGAAAAAAAGAAGACGAGAGTCGGCATTTTGGATACCAAAAGCAAGTCGAAAAGGGAAACCTCGGTTTGTGTGCGACTGCGGGCAATTCAACCCTAGACCCACCGTATGGAGTGCTCGTCGCAACACCGCGACCGAATGCTTTTGACTTGTGATTTGTATGTGTCGGGCTCCAATGGAGATGCGTGCATGGGACGAACACAAAAAAGGCGGAAAAATGCCATTCAGAACCGCTGATAATCGGATTTCGCCCTCGTCCAGATCATCAAAATTTGAGGAGGATCTGGCATCCAAGCGCAGGATCTGGACAAGCATACTCTTCTCAAGTGAAAGTGCGCTTCTGGCGATCCGCCAACCGCAAAAAAAAAAGGGGATTTGCGCTGTTTGTGGGCACGAGTCTCAAGATGGCCAAAGCTTTGGACCTCCAGCTGCCTGCTCACTGAGTGCTCAGGCCACCGCAATGGGGAACACCAAGGCCGCGCTGGGCATCTCCGATGCGGTCAAGACGACTCGCTTTCGCTCGCTCCGACGGCTCGAAACAGCCGCGAGTGGATTCTTCGCGCCGCGTTGTCCCAACGATGGCGGCGGCCCTTTATTTCGCCCGAGCGCTGGCAAAATGGGTGTCGGCACCTGTCGACGGCGGCCATCAGTAATCCCCTGAACGCGTGATCTCGCTGCGCAACGAGCAGGAGTAAACGCCACCACCACTTCGCGGCCGTGTCGACGACACTATCGACGCTCTATCAAAGTGCTCGCCAATTCGCCAACGCCATCCGATTCCGAAAACAACGAAGAGCGAGTGCCAATCGTGCCACTCCAACTCTGAAGGAGAGCGGACCACTCCTCACACTCACGGACGTCGTGCGCTTGCGGCATGGCTCTGATCTCCGCAGGATCACACTGCTGTCACAGACGGACTCGCGTCATGCATGTGGCGCGCAATGGCCCGACCGCCTCAAGGGACGGCCCGGTGCTTCCCGAAAATGCACGCCTGCCTGCCGCCTCAAACAATCGCGCGTGCACGGGATGTTATCACATGCGTCGACCTAATTTTTGGCGGGCGACTCGTGCACTGACGCACACACGCCAGCTGCCCGCTCAGAGTGAGCGGTCCATTTCCAGTCCGGACGTGTTTTGTGAGCGTTATCAGCCCCTGCGGCCCTTGGAGGACCACCAGTCAGCCATTGAGACTGTCGACCTCCCAATCAAGGCACGTGGCATCGCATCAGTCGTGGAGGTCACGAGTTGGCTTTCGCCAAATGCACATGGTCGAGCTGGTCGGGCAGTGAAAGCGATGGTGTCAACAAACGGTGGCTCGTGTGCGTGTCGCTGCCGCGCTGGTGACGCAATGGGGACGCACATGCACGTGCAATGCGATCTTGTTCTTGCTGCTTTCGAAGTGGAAGACTTCGCCTGTATTGATTGGGCCTATAACACCTACCTCTGTCACTATCAAATCAATCGAAAGCAGTCGAGGCTGGCAGGTCTCCCCGCTGTTGGCAGCAGCGGTAGGCAGCGCGCGGCGAGTTGCCGCAGCAGCTGCCAGTTGTTGACGAAGATGTCGGCATCGCAGTAGAACTGGACGCCAGACGAAGGGCAGTTCGACACGTCGCTCGTCCCGAGCACGTGGATCTGCGCGCCGCTTGATCGAAGGTCGATCGTCGAACACGTCTTGTACTTGTTCTCGTGA
>JAADYF010000412.1:0-22115 GCA_023338175.1 Phytopythium delawarense
GGCTGGAGGCGGCGCCATGAGCCAGCGCGCGACGCACCGATCACCTCGTCCAGCGGCTTGTCCATGGTGCTCTCCTGGTTGTGCAGCGTAACCTATAGTGCTCGGCGCCGTACCCCTAGGTTACGGCTCTCGTCCTACCGTTCACGACAGAACCTCGTACCGTGTCAGCCGCAACACTTCTTCCATTTTCAGCGAATCAAAACGCGTTCAAAATCCAAATTAACAAGTGATTGGCTGAAAATCACTCCCAGGCGGTTGGTTGGTGGGGAGCGCGGAGCTGGTCGAGCCGACGGGGGGACGGGAATGGAGGGCCCGCATGTGGTGCGGTCACTCGCAAACTAGCTCCGCCACTTGCAAGAAAAGATGCGCCACCTGCTCGCCACCCGCTACGTTGAGGTCCCGGAGGACGTCAAGCTCGTGCTTGACGGCCGCAAGGTGACGGTGACCGGCAAGCGCGGCACGCTGACGCGCGACTTCCGCCACCTGACGCTCGACATGCGCCGCGTCAACAAGCACCAGCTGCGCGTGGACCTGTGGTTCGGCAACCGCAAGCAGCTCGCGTGCGTGCGCACCGTGTGCTCGCTGATCGAGAACCTCATCACGGGCGTGCGCGTGGGCTACCAGTACAAGATGCGCTTCGTGTACGCGCATTTCCCCATCAACGTGACGTTCGAGAACAACACGGTCGAGATCCGCAACTTCCTCGGCGAGAAGCGCGTGCGCCGCGTGACCCTCTCGGAGGGCGTCGAGTACGTGCGTTCGGCCGACGTCAAGGACCAGATCGTGCTCAGCGGCATCGACCTCGCCAAGGTCTCGCAGGACGCTGCCAACATCTCGCAGGCGTGCCTCGTCCGCCGCAAGGATATCCGTAAGTTCCTCGACGGTATCTACGTCTCGGAGAAGGGCCACATCGAGGTGGAGGAGGAATAGGCGCGCTCTCCTTCTCGGACGCGTGCAACTGGACTCCGCATCGGCATCGACGCAAGGTTTGCTGCTAGCTTGGGCACCCAAGGAGGGGTAAGCGGGGATGAATAGCGAACCATCGTCGTCTTGCTCCTTACCGTCACTGGGTTGAGTGCACGCGCTGCACTCTTCTGTCCGGGCGGATTTTGTGCGGCATTCGAACATGTTGAGAGCCGCGCGGGCCCTCTGCTGCTTTTGGAGCAGTGGGGGCTTGAGCGCCGACGCCTCGGACCACCTTGGGCCTCGCTGCACTCGTCAAGAGCGCGGCGGATCTCGAGCGTCTGGGGCGGAAGCGCGCGCGGCTCATGGCTGTGTTTCACTTGCGACCAAGCATGAAATCCCTCGGCCTTGTCTTCCTGCCTCTGCTTTCTCATTGTGAGCGTCCTGGTCCATGGTGTCGTGGAATGCAATGGCCTCATGTGCATGGGAACGCCATTCAGCTGGTTCGAGTGCGTGAACACACTGATCGCATGACAAGAAGACGCTGAGTATGGCGGTTCTTCAAAAAGCCCGTGGCGGGATTCCTTGCAGTTGTTATCAGCGCAGGACTTCCTTTCTCCATGCCTCTTGTCTACGGTTCTCATCACTTGGCGCGGTGGCAGATCGCTCGCGGCTCCCCTCTCGTTCGTCAACACCGCTAGAACATGTCGAACGGGTTGGCGGACGCGGCCGGCGGTTGGCTCGGAGGCTGCGTGAACGAGTTGGGCCGTGACGTGCTGGCGGGCGGCGGGAACGCAGCAAAGCTGCTTCGACACGGACGGGATGCCGTTGCATTAGTCTCCGTAGTCGTCAAAATGGAGATGACGTAAAGCAACGTACCTCGGAGCGGCAGGAGGCGCCGGGAACGAGAACGAACCCATGGGCGATTGCCTGTTGCCGCAGCGGACAACAAGAGTTAGACGCTCCTTGCAAACGCCACCGATACCGTTCACGAGTCCACGTACGAAGGCTGCGCTTGGGCCGCGGACGGCTGTTGCGGGTACGAGAACGACGAGACTGGCGACGGCCCACCGCCCATGCCGACAGCCGGCATCGCGTTGGACTGGAACGACTGGCCACGCGGCCCAGGAGCGGCCGTGGTCATCGGATTCCCAAACGATCCAGTCGCCCCAGTCATCGCATGAGTCGACCCAGCAGGACGCTCGAACGAGTTCCCGCGCGAGGCAGTGGAAGCACCTGCGCCACCCAAGGTGCTGCTGATGCTGAGTGAAGCGAACGGGTCGTTGATCGCTGCGGCACTGGGGGCAGCAGCCTGTACAGACAGCGGAGAGTGAGCAACTTGCACGAATGCCATATCAACACACGGAGAAGTGTACCTTGAGCTGGCCCGAGCTGTTCTCCCGCGAGCCTGGCGCCTGAGCGGCGTGCATCGGCTGAGTCGCTGGGTACATCTGCTGGAACTGCTGCGGGTGCTGCGGTGGGTGACCTTGGAAAGCGGCGTTTTGCTGCTGGTAGCCTTGGAAGGCGGGGGGTTGGCCATGCCACTGCTGCTGCTGCTGTGGGTGCGGGTACTGCTGCTGGTGATGCATCGGCGCTTGGGGCTGCTGCATGTACATGTGATTGTACCCTGGAGCGGCGCCGCCTCCAGGCGCGTGGAGCGCTTGTTGCATTGGCGCAAAGCCCTGGCCGAAAGCATTGGGAGCGTTCGCCATTGGCGCAGCGCCTCCCATCCCCGAGAAGCTGCTCGATTTGCTTCCCGACCCCATTGCATCGCCGCTCGCAAACGCAAACGGGTCGCTACTCGGGGCCGGAGGCGTCGACTGCGCGCCAAACCCACCAGTGCCGCTGGTGGGCTGCAGATGACCGCTCTCCCCTCGTGACGACGAAAAGCTTGACGTAGCGGGGGCTGCAGGGGCGGAGCCGACCGACTCGAGTGTGTCAAACGCCGAGAACGGGTCGGGCGAAGCTGCCGACGGCTTGGCAGGCTCTTGACCGCTGACGCCGCTCGACGTTCGCGGGTTGAACGCATCGAACGGGTCAACGGCCGCAGTAGCTGGAGGAACGCTGGAGCTGCTTGCCGCTCCGAAGATGTCGAGGCCACTGCCGCCAAGATTCGCACTCGGCTTGGCTCCGAACGGGTCCAGCTGGGGCGATGAAGACGTGCCAAACGCAGGCGCGGTCGACGAAGCACTTGTCGCCCCGAACGCGTCGAACGGAGACGCGGCACTCGATCCTCCAAACGCATCGAACGCAGGCGCTGCGGGTGGTGCGGGGGTTGAGGAAGGGGCACTTGGGGCCTCGCCAAACGCATCGAACGGGGAGGACGACGAGCTAGCGGTGCGAGCAGGTGGAGCCGCATCGTCGAAGCCGAACGGGTCGCTGCTCTTTTTGTGCTCCGGACTGAAAGCCATGAAGTCGTTCGCCGGCTTGGACGGCGCAGCGCCTCCGCCAGTCGTCGACGACGTTGTCGACCCTGTCGACGACGCGAACTGTGCGCCAGGGGGCGGCGCAATCTTGAACGACGAGAACTCGTGCTTCACTGGGGCTGGCGCTGGCGGCGGAGCACTGACACTGGCACTGGAGCTTGGCGCCGAGTCAAAGGCGCCGAAGTCGGTGAACCCGGGAGAAGCAGCGGCGGGGGCTGGCGCGGGTGCTGCCGGGCTGTCGAACGCGCCAAAGTCTGCGAAGCCCTGCGCAGGCGTGGACGCCGAAGCAGTGGTCTCGAACGCCGAGAAATCGCCGAAGCTCGCGAACCCACCGGTCGTGGCGGCAGTGCTGCTGCTGCCAAAGGCGTCAAATCCGCCGGCGCCGCCTGAGAACAAGTCGTCGTCGCGCGAGGAAATCTTGGACGCTGTCTTGTCCGTCGACTTGGTCGTCTTCTGCTCCACGTCACTCGCTTGGTCAGCTCAGCAACAGCACGGACATGGACCCGGTCTGCATGGCTACTTAACTCACCGAGGACGATGTCTGCGGCTGGTCCGCGCTGGCGTGCCGCGGCGACTCGTACACCCACCTGCATCCGCCATCAAGGAGCAAGCAGCACGCGCGTGAGGCGGTGAGGACATGAGCGAGGTGAGAAGCGTCGATCACGTCACGCACTTGCGGTCAATGTAGGTGAGGCGGATGAAGTTGCGCGTCCGCTCGCCGTCAGTGCCGCCGTGGGGCCGGAAGCTCGGGTCGTGCTTGGCGCGCCAGTACTTTTGCGCGGCCTGCTCCCGAGCGAGGAACGGTACGCCAAGCGTTAGAGGGAGAAGAGCATCGCAGCAGGACGGACGGGCGGACTGGGACGTACGTCGTTGCCGCCGAACTTGACCATGTTCTTGACCTCCGTCTCGGAGAACTTGGACATGGAGATGGACTTGACGCGGTGTGCGAACTCGCGGCTGCGCTCCACGACCGTCAGTCCCTCCGCTGCGGGCCAGCGAGTCGGCGCACGACGAGACGTACTGGATGCCGCTGCAGGCCGTGCACACGAACGTGTTGAAGTCCAGGCAGACGTACTGCGGCATCTGCGGACAGGAGAGGGAGGGAAGGAAGGCGGGAGGAGCGTTAGATCGCCTTGGACTCGGACGGCTGGCGCCGGACGAGCGCACCATCTCGTTGCAGTCGAAGCAGCGGCGGTTCGCGGGCGTGGAGCGCTGGAAGTCGCGTAGCTCCTTGACGCGGCGCTCCTCCTGGCGCTTGTCGTCCGCCGCGCTGGCCACCATGTTCGTCCTCTGGCCCGGTCGGTCGCGTCCTGTGCTTCTGCTAGTGCTGCGTCTCCTGCACGGCCAGCGGCGGGCGCCGAGAAGCAGAGGAGGAGGGAAAGGAGCAGGAGCAGGAGGAGAAGGCGGCGGTCCAGGAGCAGCGGCGGCGGTCCAGGAGCAGCGGCGGCGGCCCAGGAGCAACGGCGGCGAGCGCGTGAGAGTCGGCGGCGAGCACTTCGGTGAGGTGGTGGCGCTTCCCCCTTTGGCCGAGCAGGTCTTGTTTTCTCGATTGTATTCATTCTGAGAGGTTGCCGAGCAGGCGCGGCGGACGACCGCGTGGCCCGGCTTCAATGGAAGAATCAAATCTCGGAGGTAGCGAGATACTCAAAGCACAGATCGAGTGTGTGTTCCGACCTCACGACATGCGCCGAGGCGGTGCGGACGGCAGCGCGTGGCGCGACCGGAACGCGCGGGACGCGGTGCGGACGACTGGGATGCGGAAGAGCACGGCCGTGCAGAGGCGTCGAGCCCCTCCTCGCCCTCATCCGAGCCCTTGAAGCGACGCTATCACCTTCGCAAGCTCGTGATGCGGATCACGAGCGCGGAGGAGACGCGACTGTTGGCGGACGGCCGATAGGGACCCGGGGAGGCGCCGGCGCCTCAACCCGCGTCGCTGAAGCCCTCGGCCGCATTCAGGAAGCCGCGTTGAGCCCGAGAGCGGGCCGTGGCGACCGCGGGCGGCGCCAGCATGAGCTCGTTCGAGGACGCCGAGGTGCTCGTGCAGTGGATCCGCGAGCGCGTCACGCTGCCCGGGCACACGCCCAAGGCGTGGGCGTCCGCGGACCTGGCGACGGTCAAGGAATTCGTTGAGAGCCCGGGCGTGCCGGCGCTGTTCCTGGCGCTCGAGGGCGACGCGCTGGCCGTGTCGACGACGGCGCCGCGCGCGCTCGACGGCGGCGTCATGTACTTCGTCAAGAACGGGCAGGCCGTGCTGACGCCCGAGAACGTGGCGCGCACGCTGCAGTTCGGCACGGTGGACAAGGACGCGATCGGGTCGCTGCTGCACCTCACGAACGGCTACTTCCTGCAGCGGCTGCAGGCTAACAAGGCCTGGCCCGAGAGCGTGCAGAAGGAGTTCACGGGCCAGTTCTACCGCTTCATGTCGAGCCTGACGGAGACGGTCAGTCGCGGGTGTGGCAAAACGGTGCTCTACCTGCCGCCCGTGGACCCGCGCCGGTTCAACGTCAAGGACAAGGACCTGGTGCAGCAGCTCGAGTCGACCGTCATCCACTGGACGCGGCAGATCAAGGAGGTCATCAACAACCAGGACAACGCGCACGACGCCGAGGGTGCCGGGCCGCTGGAGGAGATCAAGTTCTGGGAGCACCGCACCGAGGACCTGTCGGGTATCACGGACCAGCTCAACCGGCAGGGCGTCAAGGACATCGTCGACATCCTGCACGCCGCCAAGTCGTCCTACCTGCAGCCGTTTGAGACGCTCTCGCAGATCATCAAGCAGGGGTCGGTCGAGGCCAACGACAACCTGCGGTTCTTGCAAAAGCTCAGTCCCGTGTGCCACGACATGGCGCACGCGCAGCCAGAGGACGTGCCGCTGCTGCTGCCCAAGCTGCTCGCCTTCATCCGCCTCATATGGATGTACTCGCGCTACTACAACACGGAGGACCGCATCACGAGCCTGCTGCGCAAGGTCAGCAACGAGATCATCGTCGTCTGCTGCAAGAAGATATCGCTCTACGATGTCTTCGACGGGAACGTCGAAGCCAGCATCCGCCACTTGGAGCAGAGCATCCAGTGCGGCGTCTCTTGGAAGCAGCTGTACCACAAGGCGGCAAGCTCCGTGAACGCGTCAGCGGCGACGCCCGACCGACGCTGGAGCTTTGATGAAACGGGCATCTTCGCCCAGATTGACGCCTTTGTCCAGCGGTGCCGCGAGCTCCTGGAGGTTTGCGAAGGACAGATCCAGTTTGCACGCAAGGGGAAGGAGGGCAAGCGGGAGGAGCTGCCGATCTTTGGTGGCAACCGCGGACTGGAGATCGTCAAGAGTCTGCGAGGGATCGAGGCGCAGTTCGAGGGCCATGTCGACCGTCTGCGCAAGCTCGACTACGAGATCCTGGACGTGAAGATCACGAGCTGGCACAGCGACTTCAACGCCTTCAAGAACGGTATGAAGGACCTCGAAGCGATGACGCAGAATGTGATCAACGGCGCCTTCGAGTCCGTGTCGACGATCTCAGCGGGCGTTGACCTGGTGCTCGCCTTTCAGCAGATCGCACAGCGCGAGGCCATCAAGAGGTGCGTCGAGAAGCGGATCATCGATGTGTACGCCATGTTCAAAGCCTGCATCGCCAGCATCCGCAACTTGTTCGAGAAGAGCAAGAACGCGCCGCTGCTTGCTCCGAACGAGCCGCAGTTTGCCGGCTCGGCGCTGTGGGCTCGAAGTCTGCTTCTTCGAGCGACAGACGACCTTGTGCGGCTGCAAGAACTCTCAGACGCGTCCAACCCTGCGGAGAACGAAGAAGCCCAAACATGCTACGACGGTCTGCGCCTTGTCATCAACGAGTACATCCAGCGAAAGTACCACGACTGGATTGAGGATCTGAATGCGCTGGGAAACACCAACGTGAACTCGCGTCTCGAGTCGCCGCTGATGACGAAGACCGGCTCGGCGAACGACCCTGTTCCAGTGCAGTCGAATGGCTCGCCGGTTCCTCCTGCAGGGAAGGGAGGAGACGCCGGCACGAATGGGATCAATGTCGCCAACAACCACTACAATGGGAAAGACCCGAACGCGCTCCAGAACACGGAGAAGACGCTCATCGGGCGGGCCAAGCGGGGCTTTTTGCACTGTAACTTCGACCGGCCATTGCTCAACCTATTCGCGGAGGTGCACTACTGGCAGTACTTCAATGGCGAGATCCAGATCCCGTACATGGCGCACGACATTTGCAACCAGAAGGAGCAACTCCGAGTCCTTCGTGAGCACGTCATGCTCGTGGTAAGGGACTACAACCGCATCTTGCTGGATCTGTCATCGACCGAGCGGCGGCTGTTTGAGGACATCATTCGGAAGCTGGACCGCCGGATCCAGCCTGGCCTGCAGAAGCTCACGTGGGTGTCCAAGGGAATTGTCGAGTGGTATGTGGCCGACTGCCGTAAGCACTGCGAGACGACGTACAAGATCGTGCAGGAGTTCCAGGAGAACAAGGACATCGTGGCCAAGAACTGCAAGATGATCGGTAGTCTGATGCACATCTTCATCGAGCGCAACACGGTGTACGATGATGGAGTGTTCGAAGCCAAGCAAGTGCAACACCGTCAAGAGATCGAGAAGCAGTTGCGCGGCGCCTACCAGATGATCAGCTCCACCATGGCGTCGACGTATCAGAACTTCGAGTTGGGCCCTCCGGAGGTGCAGCGTGAGTGGAGTCGATTTGTAGAGCGCTGTGACAAGATGCTGGAAGACGCATTGCGGCAGTCAGTGAAGAAATCACTCCAGGAACTGTCCAAGGCGATCAACGGTGACGCCAAGACGGACCCGCGGCCTCTGTTCCGTATCCACGTGGTTCTGGAAGACAACAAGGTCGAATTCAAGCCGCTCATGGGGGACCTAACGCAGATGGTGAACACGGTCGCGAAGGAGGTGTTCAACGTCATCTCAGTGGTCCCTCGTCTCGTCACGTCGCTGTCGCGAAGTGCTAAGAACAATCAGACTGTCCAGGAAGCGGCAGGTGATGCCTCGAAAGACCCAAAGGCGGGTCCAAGCGGTGCTGATGGGAATCCGAACGAGGTCATCGCGGTTGAAGGGCAAGAAAGTAGTAGCGCACCTGACAACCAGGCTGGCACAGACGGCGGCTCCGACAACAGCATCAGCAACTTCTACCAGTCCATTTTCAACGATGAGGAGATTCTCAAGGTGCTCGTGCACATCATGAACGGCATGTCATCGAGCGCAACCGAGCTGCAGAAGTACCTCGGCTACTGGGACAAATACAAACTGCTATGGAACCAGGACAAGCAGGCGTTCATCCGCCGCTACGCCAAAGCAAACAGGCCGCTGCAGCAGTTCCGCGCGGACATCGAGCGCTACCGAGAGCAGCAGGTGAGCATCCAGAACGAAGACCTGACCAACACGATCAACTTCATTCAGATCGACACCAACTTCCTGAAGGCGAGCCTCGTAGAGCACACGGTGCAGTGGATCGGGAAACTCACAGGGCTGCTGAACCAAACCGCGCACGACGAGCTGAGCGACTTGATGAACATGATGAAGGAGAACACGCGCAAGCTGAAGATCAAGCCGACCAACCTGGATCACCTTGGCGAGAGCATCCGGCTGCTCCAGGTTATAAAAGACAATGCGACTGCGGTCATTGCCAGGTTTGAGCCGCTGCAGCTCAAGTACGACCTCCTTGTGGAGTTTGACGTGCAGACGACCGACGAAGAGCAGCGCGACCTCGCAAGCCTCAAGCCCAGCTGGGAGGTGTATGAGGTCATGCTCATCGACGCCAACACGATGCTGCAAAAGTGCAAGGTGAGCATGAAGCAGAGCTTGCAGGACTCGGTCGCCGAGCTGCACAACATCATGACGGATCTGCGAGCAGAAGCAGAGGCCACTTTGCCGTACTCGAGTGAACAGAACTCGACGGTGGCGCGTCGAATCCTTGCCGAGTTTGAGAAGAAGATGGAGTCGACTCGCAGCAGACAGGGGACGCTCAAGAAAGGGCTGGAGATCTTTGGTATCGAAGAGTCCAAGAACGAAGGATTCGCACAGACCGAGAAGGAGATCGAGCTTCTGCAGCAGATTTGGACGCTCGCGGACGAATGGGAAGTCGTCTGGGCGACGTGGAAGAACCAAGTGTTCTATGACATTGAGGTCGACAGCATGGAGACGACTGCGGCGCAGTTCTTCAAGAAGGTGGTTAAATATGGCAAGGAGATGAAGAACTGGACGGTCTGGAGCGCCATGAAGACCAAGATCGAGCAGTTTCGGCAGACACTACCGCTCATCCAGGACCTGAAGAGTCCGGCGCTGCGTCCGCGGCACTGGGTGCAGCTCAAGGAGGAAATGGGCAAGACGTTCGACACGGAGTCGGAGAGCTTCACGCTTGAGCGTGTGTTCTCGCTTGGGTTCCACTTGCACGCCGAGTTCATCAGCACAATGTCTGCCAATGCCAGCAAGGAGCTGTCGATTGAGCAGACGCTGGATGCGATCGAGAAACGCTGGAGCGGCATCGACATTGACATTGGCGAGTACAAGACGGTCTACTACAAGATCAAATCGGCTGATGATTTGTTCTTGGCTCTCGAGGACGACCAAGTGCAGTTGTCGACGATGAAAGCGTCTCCCTTCTTTGGCTCGTTCGACACGCGCATCCTGTACTGGGAGAAAGCGTTGTCCCACGTATCGGAAGTCATTGAGACGTTGCTGGGAGTCCAGCGCTGCTGGATCTATCTCGAGTCGATCTTCATGGCCTCGGAGGATATCCGAAAGCAGCTGCCACTGGAGAGTAAACTCTTCGACGAGGTCAACTCTGCATACTCTCGAGTGACGAAGGGCATGGCCGAGGCGAAGAACGCGCTTCGAGCGACCCAAGCACCGAGCGTGCTCGAGACGCTCGTGTCGATGCAGGAGAAGCTGGATGAGATCCAGAAGTGTCTCGACCAGTATCTCGAGACGAAGCGGATGCTCTTCCCCCGGTTCTACTTCCTTTCCAACGACGACTTGTTAGAGATCCTCGGGCATCAGAAGGATCCGGACCAAGTGCAGAAGCACATCAAAAAGTGTTTCGAAGCCATCAAAACGCTGTATCTGGTGCCTCCGGGAGCGCGAGGGAACACGTCATTCGAGGCGCTGGGTATGAACTCTCCGTGTGGCGAGCAAGTGATGTTCGCCTCGAATGTCGTGGTTGCGGGGGCCGTGGAGGGCTGGCTTCTTCGCGTAGAAGCAGCAATGGTCAACACACTGGAGAAGATCTACGCGCAGTGCCTTGTCGGATACAAGGGCAAGAAGGAGAAATGGATCCGCGACTTCCCTGGGCAGCTGTTGATCACTTGCGGTCAGACCGCTTGGACGAACGAGTGCATCAAGGCGCTGAATGAAGTCGCGCGCGGCGAGAAGAAGGCGCTGAAACAGCTGAAGAAGAAATGGATCTCGTACCTTAACAAGCTCGCGGATATGGTGCGTGGTCAGCTGTCGTCCATCGAACGCAAGAAGGTCGTGGCGCTGATCACGATCGAGATCCACTCGCGTGATGTGATCGACCGCCTGGTGAAGCAGAACTGCAAGAGCGTCAATGACTTTGACTGGTTGATGCAGTTGCGTTTCTATTTCAACAAGGAGCTGGGCGAGTCGGGCATCTGCGAGGTCAAGCAGACGGTCACGTCTCTGCAGTACTCGTACGAGTATCAGGGCAACAACGGCCGCCTTGTCATCACTCCACTGACGGATCGCTGCGTGCTCACGATGACGACGGCGCTGCATCTGAATCGCGGCGGCAATCCTCTCGGCCCTGCCGGGACCGGCAAAACTGAGACGGTGAAGGATCTGGGGAAGAACCTGGCCAAGTACGTCATTGTCTTCAACTGCAGTGATGGACTGGACTACAAGTCGGTCGGCCGCATGTTTTCCGGTCTGATGCAGTCCGGTGGGTGGGGCTGCTTCGACGAGTTCAACCGCATTGAGATCGAGGTGCTGTCGGTCGTCGCGCAGCAGGTGCTGACGATCATGCAGGCGCTGACAGCAAAGCAGACGCAGGTCATGTTTCTCGGGTCGCTCATCAAGTGCAACCACAATATGGGAATCTTCATCACGATGAACCCTGGTTATGCAGGACGAACAGAGCTGCCGGACAACCTCAAGGCACTCATGCGTCCTTGTGCCATGATGGTGCCTGATCTGGCTCTGATCGCGGAGGTGATGCTGCAGGCAGAGGGGTTCCGTGACGCGAAGACGTTGGCCAAGAAGACAACGACGCTCTACGGTCTGATGATTCAGCAACTTAGCAAACAAGACCACTACGACTTCGGCCTTAGGTCTCTCAAGGCAGTGCTCAACATGGCTGGCGCACTGAAGCGGGAAGACCCAAATCTGCAAGAGGAGAACATCCTGCTACGGGCACTTCGCGACATGAACATGCCAAAGTTCATCCGCGAGGATGCTGCGCTGTTTCGCTTGCTGCTCGGCGACCTGTTCCCGTCGGTGGAGCTGCCGGTGACCGACTACGGACGCCTTCAAGGCACAATCGAGCAAGAGCTTGTCGAGCAGAAGCTCCAGGTGCATTCTCAGATCGTATTCAAGACGATCCAGCTGTACGAGTCTCAGATCACGCGGCACTGCAACATGATTGTGGGGCAAACGATGGCGGGCAAGTCGACGATTTGGAAGACATTGCAAGCGGCCAAGACATCGCTGGCAAGGGACGGTGTCGCAGGATACATGCCCGTGCGCGTCCAAGTGCTCAACCCCAAGTCGATCTCACTGAACGAGATCTACGGCGTCTACGACCTGTCCACATTCGAGTGGATCGACGGGATCCTGTCGTCCATTTTCCGAACTCTGGCTGCCGATGAGAAGGTGGAGGAGAAGTGGATCATGCTAGATGGACCCGTGGACACGCTTTGGATCGAGAGCATGAACAGTGTCATGGACGACAACAAGGTGTTGACGCTCATCAACGGCGACCGCATCAGCATGAGTTCGTCCATGGCACTGATGTTCGAGGTGCAGGACCTTGCGGTGGCTTCTCCGGCGACTGTCAGCCGCGCCGGTATGGTGTACATGGACGTGAACGACCTCAGGTGGCACCCGTTTATCCAAACGTGGATCGCCACAACGATTGGTGTTCCGGAAGAGCGTGACATACTGCAGGCACTGTTCGAGAAGTACGTCCCGAAGGTGCTGCAGTTCAAGGCCTCTGAAGTGACGGAACTGATCCCAGTCACCGAGTTCAACAGCGTCAAGTCCTTTTGCAATCTCTACAATGCGCTCGCAACACCCGAGAACGGTGTTGACAAGGCAGCATGCGGCGACAAGTTCGCGGCGGCTGTGGAGCGATGGTTCCTGTTTTGCCTGACGTGGAGCGTCATGGCTGCGGCCAACGAAGACGGCCGGAAGAAGTTTGACTCGTGTCTGCGAGACATTGACACGCTCTACCCACCACTCAAGACCGCATACGACTACTACGTGGACCCGACGACCCGCGACTTCAAGCTGTGGGACGAGCGACTCCCTCAAAACTTCCGGATCGTACCCAACACACCGTTCCACAAGATCATGGTGCCGACTATCGACACGCTTCGCTACGGCTATCTGGTCCAGACGATGCTAGCAGCCGGGATCCACACACTCATCGTCGGCGACACTGGCGTCGGCAAGACGACTGTGGTCCAGCGCGAGGTTGAGAATCTGTCCGACGCGTACAACATTCTTGTGATGAACTTCTCGTCCGCGACTTCGTCCGCGACGACGCAGGACATGATCGAGAACGTCATGGAGAAGCGTTCGCTCAACCGCTTCGGTCCGGTCGGCGGCAAGAAGCTCGTGACGTTTATAGACGACCTCAATATGCCGACCAAGGACACTTTCGGGTCGCAGCCGCCGCTCGAGCTGCTGCGTCAGTGGGTTGACTACAGCTGCTGGTACGACCGTAAGAAGCAGACGCTCAAGTACTTCATCGACATGCAGCTTGTTGCGGCCATGGGTCCGCCAGGTGGCGGGCGTTCGGTGATCAGCACGCGCCTCCAGAGTCGGTTCAACTTGGTGAACATGACGATCCCAGAGCAGGCGCAGCTCAAGCGCATCTTCGAGACGATGCTTGTTCCGAAGCTTGCAGAGTTCGACGACGAGATCAAGCCGCTTGGAGTGCCGCTCGTTGCCGCGACCATCCAGCTCTACCATAACGTGCTGGAGCAGTTCTTGCCAACACCAGCAAATAGCCACTACCTCTTCAACTTGCGCGACATGGCCAAGGTGATCCAGGGGCTGCTGCTTACTGACAAGTACAACGCGACAAGCCGCGACGGAGTGCTTCGTCTCTGGGTACACGAGAGCTTGCGAGTGTTCTCCGACCGCTTGACAACCTCTGACGATCGGCAGACGTTCAAGCGACGCGTCGATGAATTGCTGGGGGTGCACTTCCAGACGGATTGGTCGCGGCTGCTGTCTTCAGCGCCGGAAAGACTCAAAGAGAACGGACCGCTGTTCACGTACATCTTCTCGACTGCGGCATCCGAAGACAGTGGCGCGCCGCCCAAGTACACGGAGGTCACAGACATGAAGATGCTCAAGAGCTTCGTCGAGGAGCAGTTGGAAAACCACAACGCGGAGCCTGGGTTCGTGCCGATGAACCTGGTCATGTTCGGCGACGCGCTGCTCCACATCCTGCGTATCCATCGCCAGTTGATGACCACACGCGGAAATCTGTTGCTCGTGGGTGTTGGCGGCAGTGGGCGGCAGTCGCTGACAAAGCTGGCGTCGTTCATTGGAGGCTTCAAGGTGTTCCAGATCGAAGTCGTCAAGAACTACCGCACGAGCGAGTTCCACGAGGACATGAAGAAGTTGTATCAGCTCGTCGGCATCCAGGAACAGCGTACGGTGTTCCTGTTCAGCGACACACAGATCAAGAGCGAGTCGTTCGTCGAGGACCTGAATAATATCCTCAGCAGTGGCGAGATCCCAGGTTTGTTCGAGAAGGACGAGCAAGCCGGGATCCTCGATGGTGTGAGAGCGCGAGCCCGTTCGCAGGGGATCCGAGAAACGAAAGAGTCACTGTGGAACTTCTTCATCAGTGAGGTGCGCCGCAATCTGCACATCGTGCTGGCGTTTAGCCCCATCGGGAAGGGATTCCGAGACCGCTGCCGCCAGTTCCCTTCGCTGGTGAACAACACAACCATTGATTGGTTCAACGAGTGGCCGCTTGACGCGCTTCAGGAAGTTGGCATGAAGTTTTTGGAGGAGAAGAACATCGCCAACGACGTGCAACGCCCCAAGATCTCGTCCGTGTTTGCGATCGTTCACAGCAGTGTGTTACTGGCGTCGAGTCAGGTACTGGCAAGCATGAAGCGGCACAACTACGTGACGCCGACCAACTACCTGTCGCTTGTGACCGGGTACGTCGACTTGTTGTCGGAGAAGTCTGCTACCATTCGCGATACGCGCGACAAGCTCAAGAACGGCCTGGCCAAGCTTGAAGAGTCTCGGTTGCAGGTGGAGGAGATGTCGAAGCAGCTTGAGGAGCGCAAGGTGGTCGTAGCCCAGAAGAACAAGGACTGCAGCGATCTGCTGGTCGTGATCGTCTCGGAACGCCGTGTGGCGGATGAGCAGCGCAAGCAAGTCGAAGCAGACAGTGAACGCATCGGGAAAGAGGAGGCAGAGACCAAGAAGATCGCTGACGACGCGCAAAAGGACCTGGACGAAGCGCTGCCGGCGCTCCAGCGCGCCATGCTCGAGGTTGAGAACCTTGACAAGAAAGCCATTGCGGAGGTGAAGGTGTACTCGCAGCCGCCGGAGCTGGTCTCGCTCGTCATGTGCGCCGTCATGATCCTGTTTGGGCTGCCGCCGACATGGGCACAAGCCAAGACGAAGATGAACGACGTCAACTTCCTCCAGCAGATCAAGACGTTCGACAAGGACTCGATTCGCGACAAGACAGTGGCGGCGCTCAAGAAGTACACGTCCAAACCGAATTTCAACTCGGATATTGTACGCAAGGTGTCGTCGGCCGCCGGCGCGCTGTGCTCGTGGGTGCTGGCGATGGAGTGCTACGCCAGTGTCTTCCGTGTCGTGGCACCGAAGAAGGAGGTGCTCAAGAAGTCCCAACAGGCCCTAGCGATCAAGCAGCATGATCTCCAAATTGCCAAGGAGAAGCTGCAGGAGGTGACCGAGAAGGTTGAAGGACTCAAGCGCCAATACGACTCGAGCGTCTCGGAGAAGAACGCACTGAGAGAGGAGGCCGAGCTGCTTGAACTCAAGCTCTCACGCGCCGAGCAGCTTGTCAAGGGACTGGCAGGCGAGCGTGAGCGGTGGCAAGTCTCGATTGCGGACAAGAACGAGAGTCTCGTGAACGTGGTGGGCGACGCGCTAGTCGCTGCCGCCTTCATCTCGTACGCGGGGCCGTTCGACACGTACTACCGCGGATCTCTCGTCGACACGTGGATGAACCGTGTGACTCAGCAGGGATTGCCGATCTCGCAAAAGTTCTCATTCACGGAGTTCCTGGCCGACCCGACAGACGTCCGCAGTTGGAACGCGCATGGATTGCCCCGCGACTCGCTGTCGACCGAGAACGGCGTCATCACGACTCGGGGCAAGCGCTGGCCGCTTATGATCGACCCTCAAGGCCAAGCCAATAAGTGGATCAAGTCGATGGAAGGGACGCGGCTCGAGGTGGTAGACCCGATGATGAAGGACCTGCTGCGAAAGCTTGAGAACGGCATTCGGTTCGGCATCCCCGTGCTCATGCAGGACATCCTAGAGGAGCTCGACCCGAGTCTGGAGCCGGTATTGAACAAGAGTATCATCAAGATCGGGAACCGCGAGGTCATCCGCCTCGGCGACAAGGAACTCGACTACAACCGCGAGTTCCGCTTCTACCTCACGACCAAGCTGCACAACCCGCACTATACGCCCGAAGTGTCGACGAAGACGACGATCGTCAACTTCGTGGTCAAGGAGCAGGGCCTCGAGGCGCAGCTGCTTGGTATCACCGTGCAGCTTGAGGAGCCCGCGCTAGAAGAGCAAAAGTCGGACCTGGTCGTGCGTGTTGCTGCTGCCAAAAAGAAGCTGATCGACCTCGAGAACGAGATCCTCCGGCTGCTGTCCGCGGCCAAGGGCTCCCTCCTGGACGACGAGTCGCTCGTGACGACACTGAACGCGTCCAAAACGACGTCCGAGGAGGTGACACACCAGCTCGTGGTAAGCGAAGAGACGGAGAAGAAGATCGACGCGGCGCGCATGGGCTACGCGCGCGTGGCCCTGCGCTCGTCGACGCTATACTTCGTCTTGAACGACATGACGAGCGTCGACCCCATGTACCAGTTCTCGCTGGACGCGTACGTTGACCTGTTCAAGGACTCGATCGTCAAGAGCCGCAGCGTCAAGAACCAGGGAGCGCTGAGTGAGGAACTCACCGAGCGCATCAACGCCATCAACGACTACCACACGTACGCCGTGTACGCGTACGCATGCCGAGGGCTGTTTGAGCGCCACAAGCTGCTCTTCTCGCTGCAGATGTGCGTCCGCGTCCTTCAGAGTCTCGGCAAGCTCCCACTAGACGAGTACGACTTCCTGCTCAAGGGCGGCAACCTCATGCCACAAGAGGACAAGGTTGCGAATTGCGCGAGTGAGTTCTTGAACGACGCCGTGTGGGCGAGCGTCGTGGAGCTCGGCCGGCTGCCTCGCTTCCAGGGACTTGTGAGCTCGTTCGAGCAAGCCACCAAGTCCTGGAAGGTGTGGTACCAGAGCAGTACGCCCGAGGTGGAGCCTCTGCCTGGCGACTGGGACGGCAAATGCAACGAGCTGCAGCGCATGCTGCTGCTGCGCTGCGTGCGTCCCGACCGCTTGAGCATCCAGGCCGCGCGGTTCACCGCCGCGAACCTCGGCGCGCAGTTCGTGGACCCGCCACCGTTCGACCTGCGCGCAATCTACGAGTCCTCCACGTACAAGACGCCGCTCATCTTCGTGCTGTCGCCTGGCGTAGACCCGACCAACTCGCTCATGGCGCTGGCCGAGTCGCTGCACAAGAACGTGGAGAACTGTGCGCTCGGGCAGGGCCAAGCGAGCATCGCGGAGGCCATCCTGGCTCGCGGACTGGAGGCCGGCAACTGGGTCTTCCTCGCCAACTGCCACCTCATGCTCAGCTGGGCACCGACGCTCGAGAAGCTCATCGACGGCTATTGTGCCGCTGGCAGCGTCGGAGCTGGCGCGGGCTCGACGACCGCAGTGAATCCTCAGTTCCGCTTGTGGCTCACGAGCGATCCAACGCCCAAGTTCCCCATTGCGATCCTCCAGCGAGGCATCAAGATGACGACCGAGCCGCCGCGAGGACTCAAAGCCAACCTCCTGCGGCTGTACAACACGCTGACGCACGACAAGTTCACGCGTTGCCATGAGCAGCGCAAGTACAAGCGACTGCTCTTCTGCCTGTGCTGGTTCCACTCGCTCCTGCTCGAGCGCCGCAAGTTTAACAACCTCGGCTGGAACATCCCGTACGACTTCAACGAGTCGGACTTCGCCATCAGCGAAGACGTGCTGGCCATCTACCTGGACGAGTACGAGGACACGCCGTGGGACGCGCTCAAGTACCTAATCGCGCAGGCCAACTACGGCGGGCGTGTCACGGATGACTGGGATCGCCGGCTCATGCTCGTGTACATCACGCAGTTCTTCGCCGAGGACGTGCTCCAGGTGGACAATGCGCCGCTGTCCGAGAGCGAGTACTATTTCGTGCCGGACGACGGCGAGCTGTCGACGTACACCGAGTACATCAAGCAGTTGCCTCTCGACGACCCGCCCACGGCGTTCGGGCAGCACCCGAACGCGCAGATCGCGTCTCAGATCGACGACGGACGCGAGTTGCTCGCGACGATCCTGTCACTGCAGGCACTCGACGTGGCTGACGGCGCGCGTGGCAACGATGACAAGGTGCTGACGCTCCTGCAGGCTCTGCGGGAGACGGTTCCAGACGTGTTCGACCTCGCCAGCATCAAGGCGTCGTTGGCGGTGCGGCCGGACCCGGATGCGCTCAAGACGGTGCTCGTCCAGGAGCTGGAGCGGTACAACAGGCTACTGGCGACGATCCGTGGGTCGGTCGCAGCGCTGGAGCGCGGCATCCAGGGTGCCGTCGTCATCACGCCCGAGCTTGAAGCCGTCTACCACGCAGTGCTGTTGGGTGCCGTGCCTCGCGCCTGGGGCTTCTGCTATCCGTCTCTCAAACCTCTGGGGCCGTGGATGCACGACCTCAAGCTGCGGTGCGAGCAGATGAGCAAGTGGGCGACACACGCCGTGCCGAGCGTCTTCTGGCTCGCAGGCTTCACGTACCCGACGGGCTTCTTGACGGCGTTGCTGCAGACAGCGGCGCGCAAGAACGGCGTGGCAATCGACTCGCTCAGCTGGGAGTTCGTCGTCATCAACCAGAACGAGGCGGCGCTCACGTCTGGCCCCAAAGACGGCGCGTACATCAAGGGCCTCATCCTCGAAGGCGCGCGCTGGGACTTCGACCACGACTGCCTCACCGAGCCGCACCCGATGGAGCTGCACTGCAGCATGCCGATCCTGCACTTCAAGCCCGTCGAGGCCAAGAAGAAGCCCGCACGTGGACTCTACAGCTGTCCGCTCTATCTGTACCCGCTGCGAACCGGCACGCGCGAGCGTCCGTCGTTCATGATCGCGGTGGACCTCAAGGCCGGCGCTGGCAAGTCGCCGGACGTGTGGACCAAGCGCGGCACGGCGCTGCTGCTGTCTCTCAGCACGTGACCTTCGATCGACGCAAGGGACAAGTGAAGATGATAAAGTGAATGTTGGGATTTGTTCAGGCGCTCTCTCGTTCTCATGGCCGTCCATGCGCATGCTGCACTAACCTCAGAGCGTGAGCCAGTCGCCGCCATCGATCTCGTCCTCTTTACCACCATCCACAAGCGATCGCCGCGCGTCTTGCAGCTCTTTCCGCACGAGCTTCGTTCGCCGGTCCGCAGACCCAAAGTGGCTCTCGTACACCGTCACCGCGTGCCGCAACAGTATGACACCCGCGGAGGTGTTGGTTTCACCGCTAAGCCTCACCAGCGTCTTTGCGAACTCCCGCGCTGCATCACTTGCTTCGATCGAGAACTCGCCGTATCCATCCACAGCAACTTCATGCACGCGTGCGAGCACTTCACGCTGCTCATCGAGCGAGCAATTGGCCCACGCTGGCTGGCGGGTGCTCGAACCTGTTGCCTCTCCGCCTCGCGCGAGCACGAGCCACTGACGAAAGGCGTCGAGTGCGAGCGCACAGCACTCGCGACGCGTTGAGGAGACGCCAGGGAACTCGCGGCCGAAGGACTGGAAAAACTCGCCAGCTGCCAAGTACGAACGTCTCGCAGCCGACGCTGACGTCGCCGCCTTGGATTCGGACGCCTTCGCGAGCTGCAACGCTCGCTGGTGGTGCACACGCGCGATCTCCAGCTGAACGAGCGCTGACGCCGGCACGGGGCCGTTGCACGCGGCTTCATACACGGCGGCGGCTCTAGCATAGCAGCGAACGCACTCGTCTGGTTCGCCTCGAGTCAGGTGGAGCTGGGCCAAGGCCACATGCACGGCCGATGTGGCCACATGCTCGCGACCGAGATGCTGCTCCAGGAGCGACCACGATTTGTTGCAGTACTCGACCGCTTCGTCAAGCAGAGCGAGCGCGTCCGGTGACATGCTCGCAGCCGATCCGTCCGCCGTCGTCAAGCCGACAGCAGCAGTGATGCGTTCCTGGCGGAGCTGAGCGCTCGCCTGGGACTCGGCGTCCTTCTTGGCAAGGACTTGGCCACCGGAGTGCTGGCAGTGCGTGTCCACGAGGGACAACGCGCGCGTGCGGATGCTGCGGGTGCCCTCTGATGTCAAGAGCCAGCGCTCGACCTGATCGAGCGCCGCTTGGTGGCTTCGAGCTCGCAACTGCTTGCTGCGCACCGCCAAGATCTCGGCCGCGGCGAGGTAGAACGGTACGAGGGTATCTCCTGGCTCGGCCATGTCCTCGCACGTCCGTTCCTGCGCGGCAATCGCGAGGTGAATGGACCGAACTGCGTCCTCCGGCTGCCCACGACGAAGGAGCACGCGGCTCAGGAACAAGTCGACCCGTGCGTCCAGGACTCGAGCGAGATGACTCTGACTCTCGTCTTCATCGTCGCTGGCATCTTCATCGTCACTCTCACCTGGGTCACACTCGCCGCTCTGATCAAGGAGGAAGCCGGGATGAACACACCCGAGCTCGATCACCTCGCTCCAAGCGACGGTGGGCCAATCTACTTGGCGCTGCTTGTGTTTGAGAGCACTGGCAAGTGCGGAGAGACACCGCGATAACCTCTTCTCGCTGGTACGATCTCTAGAATTGCCGTCTTGCTGGTGAAGGCTGACGCGAGCTTGCAGTCGCCGCTGATTGATAGCCGCGAGGAAACCGGAGTGAGGCACGCAACCGTCGTACCCGCGACTGACCGCGTCGAAAGCCGCGCGGATCGCTTCTAAAGCCTCGGGCTGCATCATGTGCTCTATTTGAGAGAGGTAGTCTCTCATCGACGCGCTATCCTGCTCCAATCGAATGAGCAACGCTTGCCAATGGATCGATGGTGACGCGTCAAAGGCTTGCACGAGGCTGTCGTGGTCGAACAGGCGAGACCTCTCCGGTTTGTCAGTGTTCCCGATCATGCCGTCTTCACCCGCATGCCGATCCTCCTCTAGCTCGTCTTGCCACAGCTGGACATAACCCAGGAACGACGCAAGACCAACTTGTCCTTGAGCTGCTTCGTCGCTTTGGAGCTCGTAGAAATACGTCAGCGCTCTCGAAAGCAGGCTACTTCGCGTGTCAGCTTTTGGCGCGTACGAGTTGGATTCATCTGGATCTTCGGTCCTGACAGTCTCCGATGCAATGTCAGCCTTGCTCAGTGTCTTTAGGATGTTCTTCGCCGCCATCGCGTGAGGGTACCCCTGCTTCCAGAGGTTCAAGCGCGCGTACGCCTCCGCGAGCTCGACCTCGGCGCGCGCGACCGCCATGCTACGGGATCCGTACGCAAACTTGGAGACAGCAAGGCCTCGCATCCTCGCGCGGAGAAGCTGCTCAAAGAGCGACCGTCCTTGATCGTCGTAGAACTGATGGAAGAACGGGTCGCGGCACTCGTCGTCCGCCTCTGGCGCGGCACCGTCGACGACGTCGTTCGATTGCGGCGTCCGCGACCCGGTGCGCGTCTGCATGTCCGTCACCAGCGGCCGGGCGAACACGCCGACGCGATTGTGGCCCGAGTTCTCGAGCACTTTGAGCTCTCGATCCAGCGCCACGCACTCGCGTCGCAGCACGCGCAGGCGGTCGCGGGGAGGCAGCGACGCGTGGGGACCCGTCGCTCGTGGCGGCGGCGGGCGGAGCCTCCGCCTTGGCGACGAGCTCGACGCAGCGTTGACGGCCCGCGCAGACAGCGGCAGCCGCGCCCCGACCGCGCTGTCCATGGCGGCGAGAGTCTCCGCTGGAGCAGTCGGCGAACCCCGAACGAGCAGATCATCTCGCGACCGTTCATTATCAAATTGGAGTGAAAACACTGTACGCGTTTCTCATCCAACCATTAATTCAAAGATAGTGTGCGGTACTACGTTACTAAATCAGTTTATTCAGCATATTTATCCAATATCTACTGATATAGCGTCTAATATAACGTCGAGTTCCAGAACGTTCGCTCCAACCCGCCCGCATTATGGTCGCGCCATTCCCGACTTGACGGGCTGGAAGCGCGTCGGACCTCCGCTGCGCGCGCGCTCTCTGCAGGCGGCGATGGACTCGGTGA
>JAADYF010000413.1:0-22103 GCA_023338175.1 Phytopythium delawarense
CACGGCGTGGTCGTGGTGTCCGGCTTGGACGTCACAGGGCACGGCGTGGTCGTGGTGTCTGGCTTGGAAGTGACTGGGCAAGGCGTGGTCGTTGTGTCGGGGAGCGACGTGACCGGGCAGGGCGTGGTGGTCGTGTCCGGCTTGGCCGTCACGGGGCACGGCGTGGTGGCGTTGGAGGCAGCGGCCGTGGAGCCGCAGCCGACCGAGGGGAAGACGCAGCCCCAGGTGGAACCCGTGACGATGGCGCACTCGGCGTCCTCCTGGGCGACGCACTGCGAGCCGTCGTAGGACGGCAGATACGGGTGGCAGTCGGCCGTGGCCACGTCGCCCTTGATGGGGCAGGCGCTGCCGGCCGGCGCGTCTCCGGCGCCCGAGCAGATGGCGCCGCGCGCGTCGGCCAGCGTGTAGGTGGCGTCGCGGCAGACGGACACGTCCGTGTCGGCGGCGGCGCAGGCGACGGCCAGCGCCGCGGCCAGCAGCGTCTTGGCGATGGCGAGCACCTTCATGGCGTTCGGTTCAATGCAGTCCCTGTCTGTTGCGAGTCCGTGCAGGTCCTGCGGGCGAGGCTGTCGGAGGCAAAGTGTACAGCGGCTGCTGTGCTGTCGGCTCGAGTCGACCGGGTCGAGTTGGCGAATGGCCCGACCGCGGTCTGCGATACTCTGGCCGGCGTGAGCAAAGGCGCAGACGAGCTCAGATTCTCCGCGGCGTCCGCGGCGGCGGGGATAGCGAGGGAAGAAACGGGCAGTCGCCGGCTCCGAGATGCACCGACGCAGCTTCAGCTTCGGCCGTCCAGCCGCGTGCGCCGGCCGGTAATCCGGGGCGGCAGCAGGCGTTGCATGCCGTCTCTACGGCGCTGGGGGCCGGCAAATCCGGGTGCCGCGCGCGTAAATCTGGGCGGCGCGTCCGCCTCTGCACTGACACTGCCGGCCGCTGCGCTCTGTCGGGAGCCAGAGACGCGGATTCACTCGCCACGGAGCAGCACATGAGGAGCGGGGAGGAGCACGGCGAGCAGAGACGGCGCGGCCCATACAGAGGTGGAGTCCGACGCGGAGACGGACGCGGAGACCGACGGAGACCGACGGAGACCGACGCCCACCTGTCAAGCACAGTGGCACGCGCGCGCGGCTCTCGGCACGGCGCAGATTCACTCCGGTCCGCCAGGATTCACGGCGGCCATTACTGATCCCAGCAGCGTTTCGCTGTGGTCTGCCCGGCGACTTGGGTCGACGCCTCGGGCCCAGCGACGCATGGCCGACTTGGCAGAGCCCGGCGGTCGCACCGAGGCGGCCGGACTCGGAGGCCATGGGCGACGACAGGCATGAGGGCGACGCTCAGTGCGGTCGGCGTGGGTAGAGGCGGCGGCTGCCAGGCGGCGGCGAGTCGGAGCCGGACGTACGTGACGGGCGGCCGTCGACAGCCTGCGCATCAACGTCTTGCCGCCGTCGCACTCGCCTGAGACGCGGTGCCGGTTCTCGACCGGAGTGGGTCTCTCGCCTCGGTCGTGGGCCATCCGTCACGACTCATGAGTCATGCGTCGAGGCCGCCGCTGCAAATATATCACCGCCGCGGCGACTCAGAGATGATGCGGACTGGGCCATGGCCGCCGTCCGTGGCTGCGACAGCCGCCACAACCGGATCGGCCAGCTCCCTCGCGTCCCCGCCCCGCGTCCCCGCCCCGCGTCCGGCCGCAAGATGCGCCTGCGCGTCAGCTACTCGGCCGCCAGCGCCGCCCTCGTCGCCTCCGACAGCGGGGACGCTGACCGCAGTGGCCTCGTGTTCGTCTGCGTCGTGGCTGGCGCCATCGCGCTCGCGGTGCTGGCCGCGCTGGCTGCCATTTGGTGGCGGCGACGACGCGTTCAGGAAGAAGACGACGACGACGAAGGCGAGCGCAAGGCGGCCTGAGCCTGAGCGACTCGTGGCCGACTGGTACGAGACACAAGCCCGACCGGCGACAAGGCTGTTCATAGCGTTCAATTGCATTCACTGGTTCCTTCCATCCCATCACTAGCCCGCACTACACCGGGGGAACAACTTGGCGGCCCTCAGAGCTCGTCCTTCATGATCTTGCGCAGCTCGTAGGAAATGTGGATGGCGCTGGGGCGTTGCGCCGGGTCGAAGGCCAGGCAGGCCTGCGCCAGCTGCACGATCGAGGCCGGGCACTCGGGCGACAGGCTCGGCGTGAGCTTGCCCGCCGACACGAGCTGCAGGATGGTCACGTCCTGCATCTTGCCGCCGTTCGTGTTGACCGCGTCGTGGTACGGCGGCTTGCACGTGTCGATCTCTGAGAGCACGACGCCGAACGAGTAGATGTCGGCGAACTCCGTGTAGTGGCCGCCAAGGATGACCTCGGGCGCGATCCAGCGCGCCGTGCCCACACCCGCCGTCATGGTCTCCGTGTAGCTGCGGTTGCGCGAGATGCCAAAGTCGCTCAGCTTGGCGCCCGCCTGCGCGTCGATGAGCACGTTGCGCGACTTGAGGTCGCGGTGGATGAGCTTCGGGTTGAGCGTGTGCATGTACACGAGCGCGTCGGCGATGTCGATGGCGATCTGGCACTTGAGGTTCGCCCACGTGAGCGTGGACGCGCGCGGCGAGTCGAGCAGCGACTTGAGATCGCCGCAGTCCATGAACTCGGTGATGGCCTGGATCGACAGCGCGTTGGTCCACGACACGCCGATGAAGCGCACGATCTTGGGGTGGTCCATGCGCGCCATCGTCTTGATCTCGGTCGCGAACACGAGCGCGTCCTGCACCGTGCGCTTGTCGCTCAGCAGCCGCTTGATGGCCACGTTCTCGTTCATGTACAAGCCCAGCCAGACCTCGCCGAAGCCGCCGCGCGACAGCAACTTGATGGCCTCCACCTCGCGGTGGTCCACGCGCACGGCCAGCAGGTCCGGGTCGTTCCAGATCGACGACGACCCCAGCGTGTCGTCGCTGCCGATGTCCGTGCCGATGTCCGTCGTGCCATCACCCATCGTCTTGTAGATGCTCGGATTGTTGCGGTTCTGCCGGTGCCGGCGGTACAGCACGAGCGCGACGACGGCGAGCACCACCGCGACGCCCCCCACCACGCCGATGATGATGTACAGCGTCGAGTGGCTCGACCCGCCGTCGTCGCTGCCGGCCGCCGCGGTCGACGCCACGCACGCCTGGAGGCTCCCGTCGCGGATGGCCGTGGCCGCGAAGCCGTCCGCGCAGCCCGTGATGGCCACGTCGGCCTCGAACGTGGTCAGCTGCTCGAGGATGGTCACCTCGTCCGTCGTCAGCTCCAGGTTGGTCAGGTTGTTGCCGCGCAGGTACACGTTCTTGAGCGCGTAGTCGGTGGCCAGCGTGAAGACCATGGCTGGGATGCCCGTCAGGTCGTTGTTCGTCAGGTTCCTGCTCGGACCGCGCGGGTTAGTGGCGAGTTCGAGATGCGGCAGGGCGTTGTGCGGGGCACGTACAGCTCCGTGAGCTTGGGCAGCGTCGTGTTGAAGTCCGTCAGCAGGTTGTCGGCCAGGTTCCTGTCGGGGGAGCGCGGCGTCAGTCGACCAGAGTTGACTAGTTACGAGTACAAGAGGATGCCGTACAGCAGCGTGAGCGAGCCGGCGAAGGCGGTGGCGACGGCCGTGCCGTCGGCCGGGAAGGCCGAGATGAAGTTGTAGGACAGGTCGACCTTGGTGGCTGTGAGGTTGGCGAACTGGTCGGGCACGGCGTCCAGGTTGGTGTTGGTCAGGTAGACCGTGTACCAGTTGGCCGAGAAGGCGGCGGACGGCAGGATGTTGCGCAGGTTGACGTTCATGAGGAACATGCTGGTCGTGGCCGACGGCGTGTCGAAGAAGCTCGCGTCCAGCAGCACGTTCTTCATCTCGCTCTTGAGCGTCAGCGACGTGCCGCCCGTCAGCTCCCTGCGTGAGGTTCACAGTGTCAGTCCAGGCCCTCCACTGTCGTGGTAACAAGCCAGCCGCGCGACTCACACGGCAAGCGTGGTGCTCGGGTACGAGATCGAGACGATCTCAGTGACGGGCGCCAGCGTGTACGTGTCGGCCTGCGTGTTGGCGGCCAGCGCGAGGATCCAGAAGTTGGTGCTCGTCACGAGCGAGTCCAGGCACTGGTACGTCATGTTGCACGCGGACGACGCGCTGGGCAGCGTGAAGTTGTCGTCCGCGCGGCACGGGCCGCTGGCGCCCCAGTCGGCGCACGTGTCGTCTTGCGTCGGCGAGTACAGCACGCACGGGAAGCTGAAGCAGTCGCTCGGGCAGCCGTCGCTCGTCAGCGTGTTCTCCGTCAGCGCCGAGCACTCGGCCGACGCCCCAGCCACGCGGGCGGGAGCCAGCGCCAGCGCCAGCGCCAGCGCCAGCAGCAGCGCGCGGGAGGCGGCCGGCGGCATGACGAGCGAGAGAGCGAGGGACCTGGAGACCTGGAGGGAATGGAGGCGGCGCCTTGCTTCCAGTGCGCGCTTTACGGAAATGACAGCGAAGAATCAGCAGACGTGGGTTCTTTTCGAGGGGAATTGCGTCGGTGAGGGACTGGATATATGCGTCACCAAGACGATAATTTGCATTTGTCTGTAAATTAGAAGCTAAAAAAACGAACGGATGACTTGGCTTTCTTCGTTTCACCTAACCCTTTACTTCAATCTTGTCAGTATTATCTAAACCGTTGCTTCCAACCTGCTAAATCGGAATCGTAGCTGTGAAATCTGCTTATTAGTCGGCACTAATTCGGGAGTGAGCGCAAAAAAGTGTATCTTCCAGTCTTTTATGCGTGCTTTCGAAGGTTTTAGAGTAAAATCGACGAGTGTGTTTTTGGGATAAAATAGGTGCGGAAAAGTGAACCCAATGGTGCCCGGAGTGGGACGACTGACTCGACGAGCGCCAGGCGAATGTTTGTTTGACTTGGAGTTTGTATGGTCGAGAGACATCGAAGGGGTCGAAAATTTTGGAAACGAGAACTGTAAGCTGTCCGGCACCGATTACGGGTGCGAAAGGGGTCCACCCCACTTGCTGTTTGAACGCGGAGCTCGGTTTTAGACCAATCAGGTGCGCTTTTGGACGCATTTTGAGCCAATGGAGGGATCCCATACCAGATCTCAAATGTGAGATGCCCATCACACAACGTGCAAGCACTTGAGCCTGTCAGTGCGGCTCCTCACGCACTGCTTCGCTGGACGAGGTGTCAGCCGCCAGGAGCCATGGCATGACTGAGCTCCCAGTCTGTGCGCGCTCCGCCACCAACCCGGCAGTGCTGCAGTCCATGCTCGACCTGTTCGAGTTGACCGCCAAAGGCACTCGGAGAGGCGACTGCCTCCGCGATTGGTATGCGGCGAGCTACTCGCCACGAGTGAATCGATGCGTCAGTTGACAGCCCAGTTCGTGCTTTCCAGTGGAGCGTGAAGACAATCGCCAGGCGTACGTGGGGAAAGCGCTGGCGTCGCGCGTCTGCTTGCCGTTGCTGTTCTGGCAGGCGGAGCCTCGAACAGAGAGCGAAAGGACCGGAGTCTCCTGCCGCATCTCCAACACGACCAGCACGTGTGTCCATCCGCCAGGGTTCGCTTGGATGGTAGTCAGTGTGCTGCATGAGCGAGCAAGATATGCCGATGCGGAGACCGCGACGGCAAACGCGAGCCGGGGAGCGGCTCCGTCGCCAAAGCTTGGATAAGTTAGGTCGAGCGAGGGCAAGGAGGAGTGGATCAGGAGTGAATACGGTGTTGGCACGCAGCCCGGTCTTGCGCTGTGAGACGTCGGTGCAAAAGCTCCGGGCTCGGTCAGGAAGACGCGAGCGCCAACAGAGTCGGGCGCGGCGCAGCAGTCGCACTGGGCGTCGCTCCGGGCGTCGAGTGCCAGCTGATAGCGCTGCCAGCAAGGCATCACGGAGCCGACGCGCCCCGCCCTGCAGGCTCTGCAGGCTCTGGCTGCCGAGCCGCACTGCGAAGCTTGCCGCCTGCAGGGTCACCACAGCGCTCTGCTCGCCAAGCACAGCTCTCGCTTGGCCTCCTTCCTGCGGTCGACGTTAACTGAGCGAGTGAGCCATCGTAGAACTTCCGCGTTGTCCGCGGTGGAGGTCACGGTGGGATGCAGGCTGCGTCGCAGCAGGGCGGCAATAACTCTCTGGTTGTGGGCACGATAGCGTTACCCGAGCGCACCGCCATGCCGCCATGCACCGTGCTGAGTGCCAGGAAACTTCAGCTGACCGACCCATCGAGAGGCGACAGCGTCTCGCTGGCGCTCTTGTCGCTCTGCTCTCTCTTGTCCGGATCCGCGAGATGGACAACTCACACGAGCGCCAGGATCCGCGGGGATAGAGCAGTGGCATGGCGCGCTGTCCGTTGGAGCGCCTGGTCGCACCACCGGCAACGCGGCATCCACGCGATCCCCTCTAACGTTGGCTGAGCGTTTTGTCACCGCACGCGAACGAAAGCAAATCCCGCGCGCATGATCCGTCCAGAGAGCGCGCTGCGCCATCCAGACGGACGCGATTACCGCGGCGTCAAGTGCTCGCAAGACAATCGCCCGGCGCCAAGTCCATCCCATCACCATGTCCGCCTGTGTGGTGCCAGCGCGGCAATTCAGCGCTTTTTCGACGCTGGAAGCTTCGCTGCTGGCGCCACGTGCCTGATGATGGTGAGCGTCCAGCGCCGAGATCGCCTGTCCACCTCGACGCCGTTGACTGAGTGCCCCAGAGTCAACCGGTTGGGCCCTCCTCTCACCCAACGCGAGGTGGTCAGATCATGGAGTGCCAGCCGACTGGCGCTGGTCAATGATCATGCGCGCGCCAGTCCACTCCTTCGTCACCCGCTAGCCATTTCTCTGGAGCATTTCGCCAGGCTGACGCGGGTAAAAGAGCCGAGCGACCGTCGTGCCGATGCGAGCATCAGACTGTCGCCCGGCTCGCCAAGACGCGACTGACGGTCAGGCTGACGGTTAGGCTGCCGCTCCTCGAGCGCCTCGAGTCTTGAGCCTCGAGTCTCGAGCCTTGAGCCTCAAGCCTTGGGCGTTCGCCGGACTAATCGGCTCGGACGCCTCGAAATGCCGTGCGTCCAGCGCTGTAGACGCATAGTCGCACCGCCGCGCGCTGGCGCCACGCCTGCGTCTTTTCACTGCACTTTCACGTCGTCTGAGACGCCGGCGCAGGGCCAGCGCAGTCTCAGCCGTGCGACTCGACGGCTCGGCCTCGCTCGCTCGCTCGCTCGTGCACTGCGAGTAGTCACACCGTCGAGTCGAGCCGCAGGCAGACCTGATCGGCTTTGAGCGCGCTGTGTTTCTCTACGGCCATGCGCAACGACTCGTTTCTGTCGGCGAACGCATCACATCGCCGAGCGAGAGACCAGCGCCGCGACGCGGCGACCGCAAAGTGAAGTTGTGGCGCGATCTGCTCCTCCCTCCCCGTCTGTTTGCTCCGCTCCGACCGCCCAGTGTGGCAGCAAGCGGGTGAGTGCTTCACCCGCCACTGGCTCCCCGCGCCTTCGAGAGACTCGGCCGGCGTCGCAAGCGTTGGTCTCCCGCCGAGCCTGCCAGACACTCGCGCTTTTGCCACCCGACGCCGACACCGACACCAACACTGAGACCGAGACCGAGACCGACACCCTCAAGAGCAGGATGGAGTTCCGCGAGTTCGGGTCGGGCGTGAGCAAGCGGCCGTGGAAGAGCCCGTACCCGTTGCTGCAGCTGTCGCCGCACGAGAAGAAGCAGCTGCGGCAGCTCGCGCACGACATGACGCAGGTCAACCTGGAGGAGTACGAGGAGTTCCTCTTCGACTGGGACAGCAAGCTGCCCGAGACCGACTGGAAGTTCCTGCGGCGAGACCAGCACTGCGACACGTTCGTGCGCCGCCGAGACAATTACTCGCTCAAGGGCTTCGGCCCCACGCGGCGCATCCGGCGCGTGTCCGAGACGAGCAGCGCCAGCGGCGCCTCGCAGGACGAGCTGTCGTCCATGGACGTGGGCGACATCCGCACGCTCGGCTCGCGCGACGGCACGGTGCACGACGCCATCTACGGCGCCATGGCGCCCACGACCGAGACCATGCGCCTCAAGTCCGTCTACGTGGACGACGGCATCGAGGACTGCAACGTGATCGCCATCATCGACAACGTGACGCCCGAGGACCCGTTCACGTCGCTCACCATCCGCTGGCGCGTGACCGAGAACCCGCCCGTGCTGCGCATGCTGCTTAAGAGCTACGACCACATCTACCTCGAGGCGCTCGGCTTCGTCACGCTGCGCAACGGCGAGCGCGTCGCCTACCACCTCCTGCACTCGATCGCCTTCCCGGAGGCCACACCGCCGCTCACGAGCTACTCGCGCGGGCAGGTCGCGGCCTTCGCCTTCTGGCGCCAGAAGGCCGATAACGTGGTCGAGGTGCACGCACACGGCGTCTTCGCCGTCCCCTTCGAGCGCGCGCGCGCCGTCTTCGTGCCCGTCATCGCCATGTCCCAGGCCAAGACCGTCACCAACGTCGTCTACGCGGCGCACATGAAGAAGCTGCGCTGGGCACTTGAGGCGCGCCGCCGCCGCGACACGCGCGCCTTCTCCGTCGCCTCGTCCGACTCGGGCGGCAGCGTGTCCAGCATGCAGTACCAGGGCTCGAGCATGAGCGTCAGCGGCAGCAGCAGGAACACCGGCGCCATCCGCCTGGGCGGCGCCAAGAACTGCAACGTGTGCGGCAAGCACCGCCGCATCCACCGCGGCGACTACTGCGACCTGTGCGACGAGTACGTGTGCGGCGCGTGCCGCGTGACGCACAAGGTGGCGGCCGTGGGCCTGGACGACAAGATGCGCTGGCGCAAGGTGCGCGTGTGCCCGTTCTGCATGGCCAAGGTCATCAAGGCGGACGCGGCCGACACGGTGCGCTCCGAGATCACCGCCGGCGTCTACGACCGCTTCCCGTGACCGGCAGCCATTAGTCGGTGCTGTTAGGACGTGCGTGCGTGTAGCAGTCGAAGGTGTGTGTGTATGTATGAGCGCCGCCGGAGTGTAGTGGCCAGCTAGCGGAGAGAATAGCAAGCCACGCTGACATTGTGCTCGAGTCCCCTCGAGTCTCCGCCACCGAGTCGTCAGCGTCGGAGCATGCAGTCCAGCGCATTCACGCCGCCATTGGCTCTGTCCACGGTGCCGAGCAATTCTGGCCTTCATTACAGACCGGAGGTCCAGACCCCATTCGCCGTGAGTTTCATGCTAGTTGTTGCGCCTCGATCCGGCCGACCTGATCGCGCCTTAGCAGTCGCACGCACGGTGGGACCATGTCAGGCGTTGCGCACAGAGTTCGGACGCCGGGACTTTGGCCGAGTCCCACGCTGCCCGGCCCCCGAGAGTCTCAGACCAGGCTCGGAGCGAATTGGGGTCTCGAAGGCTGGCCAGTGCCGCGTTGGTTGTCGTGTCGACTCGACAGCGGCGCCTCGAGGCGAGACTCGCGCCTCGATGCTCCCACCGAGAGCTCCCCAGCACCAGGATGTACTCTGGGCCAGAGTCTGGACACTGACGCACGCGGACAGCCTCGCTCTGTGCTATAAATCCAGAAGACTTCAAGATTCAACCCGCCGCGAAAGGGTTACGCGAGTAACACGAACCAGTAGTCTTTCAAATTCACAAATACTTGAATAATAAATAATTTTGAAGAGCTGAATCCATTTGTATTGTACCACTCCTTCCACTGCATAATCCGATGCCCTGCTGAACACGATCATCACAGGGATGCGCTCAAAAGCGATCCATTTCAGAACGCGTCAGCGCAGGCACGGGGCTGTTTGACCTCCTCGCGCGCGCCTCTGCGGCCATCGAGTCCATCATGGACCGCCTTCCTGCCGGCAGGAGCGTGTGCGTGAGCGCGAGGAACTGTCTGCGCGTGCAGATGTGTGGGTGGGCGGGATGCGCGGCTTCCGGCTGGCCGGTTGGCGCCTCCGCTCGCTCACTCCGCGCTCTTCCACGCGTCAGGGACAGCCCATTCCCTTCTCTGGACCGACCGACCATGGCGTCCTCGAGCAGTGAGCGACTGGCCTGGGTGCTGCTGGGCTTCTTCATCGGCATGAACATCAGCGTGGCCGTCGTGCTGGGCGTGCTCGGCGCGCTGTACGCGCTCGTGTTCGTCTTCTTCTCGCTGGCGGCGCGGCCGCTCGTGCGCTCGCTCGTCGACATCCCGCTCGTGTCGCTGCGGCTGCAGGGCTGCGTGCTGTCGACCATGGGCGCCTTCATCGCGCGGCTGGGCCGGCCGCTGCACCCGCACTGGACGCTGACGTTCGAGATCTCGGCCAAGCTCATGCGCTTCATGTTCGCGCAGTTCGGCGACGTGATCGCGCACGAGAACGCCGCCATGATGCGCGCGCCATTCGCCATGCACGGCAAAATGGTGCTCAAGGCGAGCTGCCGCGCGCACGGCACGCGCGCCGAGCCGCTGGACGCCAACGCGCTGGACCACATGTGGCTGCGCGACGACAGCGCATCGCCGACCGCCACGCGCCGGCTCGTGGTCATCCACTACCACGGCGGCGGCTTCGCCATGTCCCACCCGCTGCAGGACGTGGAGCTCGCCAACCAGACGCACTCGCTGCTGCGCGGGGCGCTGCGCGACTCGTACGCGCTCGACAACGTGGCCGTGGACGTGCTGCTGGCCAACTACCGCAAGGCGCCCGAACACCCGTTCCCGACGCCGCTGGACGACTGCTTCGCCATGTACGAGCACGTGCTGGCGACGGAGGGCGTGCCGGCCGACCACGTGCTGCTCAGCGGCGACTCGGCCGGCGGGTGGATGTCGATCGCCATCTGCAAGCGGCTGCGCGACGCCGGCCGCAGCGCCGAGCTGCCGCTCGCGTGCCTGCTCTACTCGCCGCTGGCCGACTTTGACGAGAAGGGCGGCGACGAGAAGACCCCGGACTGCGTGCTAGCCGCGCCGTTCGTCGACTCGGTGCACAACGCGTTCCTCAAGGGGCTCGAGGGCGAGGCGCGGCGCCAGGCGTCGCCTGTCAACTGGGACCTCACGGGCCTGCCGCCCATGTTCGTGCAGTACGGCGCCATCGAGCGCTTCTACGAGCAGGGCATGCGCCTCAAGGCCGTGGCGGACAAGCAGGGCGTGGCCAACTGGGAGCTGGACGTGCTCGAGGGCATGCCGCACGACGTGGCCATGTTCCCCACGGACGTCATGCCGTTCGCCAAGGAGGCCATTCGCCACGCGTGCGTCTTCGCCGCCAAGCAGGCCGCGCCCGTGCTCGAGACGGAGCCCGAGCCCGAGGCGTAAGCGACTGCCAGTCGGCAGCGGATCGCGGGAGAAGGCGGGAAGGCGTGCCGCTCCCGACTCGGAGCAGGGCAGGCTACCGTGTTAGGCAGGCAACCCCGCCGTCAGTCAAGCATCTATAGACGGCCCGCATAACAGTGGACACATCGTGTAGCACTCGGCGTTGAGATGCGCGTCTGCATTGGTAACGATCTTTCGAATGCAATGCAACCCCAGCGTTGCCACCAATCCTCCCAAAGCCCAGCGCGATATAGTCGCCTTCAAGTCTCTGGTGGCCGCCGTGCCTGCTGTCACGCCAGCAGCCCCGCTGTCTGGCGGTCGGAATCCTCGGGATGGGACCGGGAAGCTGGCCAGCTGCAGCCCTGAGCAAATGTCGTGCCACACCGACTTGCACTCGCACCGAAGGGCCCTCTAGATTTTAGACGCCGTCGAGTAGAGGACAGAGGACAGTTGGGACGCTGCACCGGATGTTGCATGTTGCGCACGCAAGGCGTGAGCAGCTGGACCACTGCCGTTTGGACAGTCGCCGTGCATGCAGCGGCTTCAAGACGGCGCGGCCCAGCAGTGCCTCAGGGATGGGGAGTTCGCCTACGTCACTCTGTGAGGGGCTGGGAACCAGCTTAGTCCTCTGGTCGAGCCGGACGTCTCCCCTAGAGGATGGTTCACCTGGGCGAGACACGGGCTCTTTTGCCAGTCCCAAAGCTGTTCACTGTCAATTGGCAGCCAAACTTGACTTGGATGAGTGCGCGTCATGCACCCAGACGACGGGACTCAACAAAGGCGAGAGGCGAAGTCCCAACAACATGCTGGTCGTGGCGTCGCGGAGCGTTGCGAGCGCCGGGCTAGCTATCAGTCGCTGATGAAGCGCCTGAGTGCGTAAGTGCCCATGCTCACGTGACTTTATCCACGTGCAGAGCAGGCGTTCGCTGAAGGTGTTCTCCGCGCCTATCCGCTCGATCGCTCACCGTCGATCGAGCCTGCACGCACTGGATGGTTGCTCGGTCGGAGGTTAAATGCGCCGCCGCTTCTTTGGCTGGTCACCTGCTCTCCTGCTCGCGGACGCAATCGCAGATCCGCGACTCGCGACGGGCTGAAATGGCATGAACATGCATCAGCTAACTCCCAGCACGACGACCTCACGGCAGTGATCGACAACGATGCAGCTAACAAAGTTGATAAACAACGAGGCAGCTTTGAGGAGTGGCTGGCGGCGACTGTTGTGGAGTGAGTCACCTGTTGCTCCGTTTGAGCTGTCCAACTGCCAGGAAAGATCGGTGTCCGTGCAAAAGTCCCAAGCAATGACCTCGTGGGTTTCAATTCCACCGCTACGCTCGTCCATATCAATCCACCCATCTACACACCCTGCTGGAGGGAGCTTGGCTTGTGAATGCATTGCACCCCTTGCTCGGCAACGACTAGCACAAGAACATCCGGGCCGGCGCGGCTTTTACGCCGCAAATCCAGCAAGAGCGCCGCGCGTTCCGTCGCTGTCCGGCTCGGGCCGTCTCCTGGAGACTCTCCGCGCGTCTATCTCCGTTGCTGCGCGCTCTGCCTGTCTGCAGTGGATGTGGGGCGATCTCTCGGCCGTGACGATTCCACCGACGCGTCGGGCCATTCCGCTTTTGGAAGGCGACGCGGTGGACCGGCAGACACCACCAAGTTGGCACTAACTCCTCTCGGCGTAGCACAAGCAGCCCCGAAGTGAAGATGGAATTCCGCGACCTGCGGAACGAGCTCAACAAGGAGCGCTGGGCGAGTCCATTCGCGCCGTTCGCGCTGTCGGAGGCCGAGAAGAAGCAGCTGAGGCAGCTCTCGACCGACCTCGTGGAGCTGAGCATCGAGGAGTACGAGGACTTTACGTTCGTGCAGGGGGGACGACTGATGGAGCGCGACTGGAAGTTCCTGCGGCGCGACCACCAGTGCGACACGTTCGTGCGCCGCCGCGAGAAGTACGGGCTGAACGGGTTCGGCACCAAGAAGCGCTTCCGCCGCGAGTCGGACACGACTGCGAGCACCAGCAGCACGCAGAGCGAGGACATCACGTCGCTGGACGTGGCCGACTACCGCTCCGTCGGCGTGACGAACGGCACCAAGGAGGACGCGGTGTACGGCGTCATGAACCCGACGACCATCACCATGCGCATCAAGTCGGCGTACGTGGACGACAAGATCGAGGACTGCAATGTCTTCTCCGTCCTCGAGGGTCCGACGCCCGAGGAGCCGTTCCGCACGCTCTCGATCCGCTGGCGCGTGACGGAGAACCCGCCCGTGTTCAACCTGCTGGTCAAGAGCTACGACCACGTGTACCTCGAGTCGACGGGCGTCGTGACGCTCACGAACGGCGAGGAGGTGACCTTCCAGCTGCTGCACTCGATCGACTTTCCTCGCGCGACGCCGGCAGTGCCGCAGTTCTCGCGCGGCCAGGTCGCGGGCATCGCCTTCTGGCGGCAGGTGGACGACAACCTGGTCAGCATCTGGGCCCGCGGCGTCTTCTCCGTGCCCTTCGAGCGCGCGCGCACGCTGTTCGTGCCCATCATCGGAGCGGCCATGTCCAAGTCGGTCATGAACAACTTTCACTGCGCGCAGATGCGCAAGCTGCGCTGGGCCGTGCACCGCCGCCGGTGGGAGCGGCGCCAGAACCAGCGCCTAGGTCCGCAAGGCGGCGACGACGACTTCTCTCGGCCAGCCATCGAGCGGTCGGACTCAAGCGCGAGTTTCTCGAGCCGCGGCGGGTTCGACGACGCCAGCAGCAACAAGGTGTGCGTTGTGTGCACGCGCAAGCGCACGCTGCGCTCGGGCGTCAAGTGCGACCTGTGCGCCGAGCACGTGTGCGGCCCGTGCTGCATCACGCACAAGGTGGCGGTCGTGGGCTTCGACAACAAGCTGCGCTGGCACAAGACCCGCGTGTGCTCCTTCTGCATGGCCAAGGTGGTCAAGATGGACGCCGGCGAGGCCATCCGCATCGAGCTCGCCGCCGGCGAGTACGACCGCATCAACTAGGGACGGAGGTGGTTGCGAGTGCGGCGATTATAAGCGTGTTGTTTTCGGAGCGTGTGCGTGAGTGAGTGAGTGGCGGCATTAGAGGATCAATCAACCGAGTGAGTGCGTTGCAAGAGCGAACGAGTTCGTGATTGGCCTGGTTGGCGTCCTTTGCTGCCCGCGTTGGCCCGAACATCAACCAGGAAAGTGGCATGAGTTCGACCCTTCTGCAGTGCAGCACCTCTCGTGCTGAGTCGAGAAGCAGCAGTCGTCCTCGCGCACCAGGTTCAGGCACTGTAGCGTCTACAATGCACGCGCGTTGGCGCGTCAGCCCTCGCTCGGTACATTCGATATCACTGCCAAGTCCATGACACGTACTGGCTCGTGTGCGCTCCGCCTTCGACCAGCAAGCACCACGCGGCTCGGCGTCGCCACGTCCTCCGACCGGCCGCGCACCATTAATGCGGCCCATCCAGCGTGCATCGCACCGCCGTCGTCTTGGCCGTCTCCAGCGTAACCCGCATCAACTCGTTCCTTCAACTGGTTCCGCCGACGCTCGCCTGTCATGCCTAATCGACTCAGACAAAGACTGAGGCATACATAACAATAAATACACTCGAAATTTCAAAGTAAGTACCTTGTCTTCCGAGATTGGAAAAAAGACTTTGTGTTTGTGGCGAAAAGGTTTGCAGGGTACTGAGATGCATATGGAGCACTAGTTTAGGTTATTTTTGCGTCTTGCCTTCAAGTATGCTTTCAAAAAATAGTTAAGTACTGACATCTAATTCAGTCAACTAACATACTGTCTGGAGTTAGAATTCAAATCTTCATTATTTGATATCTAGTGAATTCGTCTGAAAGGGTTCGTGCAAAACATGGCAGAGTTTGAAAGGGTTACCTGAGCCTAGCCCTAGCCCCATCTCCTCGGATTTGGTGACCGACCAGATCAACGAGCAGTCGACCATAAAATAGTATCCTGCGAATTATTTTGTCCATTTGAACTTATTTAACGAACGAGTATCTAGGGTCTGGACAGAAAAAGGCGCGCGATCCCAGCTCGGCATCTCGGCGTTTGAAATGCCCATCTCGTTCAGTTCGATGACTTGCCGGAAGTATGGCATACAAACCTTCAAACTCTTTCCCGATCACTTGAGACCGTGTCAGGGGGACTGACTCGAGGCACCACCCACCAGTCGGTGGCTCCAGCCGGTGCAACCGCAGCCTCGACTCTGTTCCCTCAGTCCTCGATTCCCCTCGCTCCTCCCACCGACCGGCCGGTGACCCCGACAATGGGCGAGAACGGACTGTGGCTGCTCCTCGGCTTCGTGCTGGGCTACCACTTCTCCATGCTGTACGTGCTGCTGGCGCTGGCGCTGCTGCTGCTGCTCGTGCTGCTCGCCTTCTCGGCGGTGGCGCGGCCGCTGGTCAGCTCGGCGCTCGAGGCGCCGCTCGTGGCGCTCAAGCTGCAGCTCAACATCGCGTCCACGCTGTTCGCGTACGCCAAGCGCGGCTTCAAGCCGCTGCACCCGCGCTGGACGCTCTCCTACGAGGTCACGGTCTTCCTCATGCGCTTCATGTTCATCCACTACGGCGAGACCATCGCATACGAGAACTTCGCCATGATGCGCCCGCCCTTCGCCATGGTCGGCAAGCTCATGATGAAGTCCAACTGCCGCGAGCACCACACGCGCCCCAAGAAGGTATCGGTCAATGGTATGGAGCACCTCTGGCTGCGCGACGCCGCGCGCTCGAGCGACAAGCAGCGCCTCGTCGTCATCCACTACCACGGCGGCGGCTACACCATCTCGGACCCGCTGGGCGTGCTCGAGCTTGCCAACCTCACGCACACGCTGCTGCAGGACGCGCTGCGCGAGACCCACGGCCGAGAGGACGTGTCGGTGGACGTGCTGCTGGCCAACTACCGCAAGTCGCCCGAGGTCAAGTACCCCACGCCGCTCAACGACTGCGCGGCCATGTACGAGCACGTGCTGGCCACCGAGGGCCTCGCGGCCAACCGCATCATCCTCAGCGGCGACTCGGCCGGCGCCGAGATGTCGCTCTCCACGTGCATGAACCTGCGCGACGCCGGCCGCAGCGCCGAGCTACCGCTGGCTTGCCTGCTCTACTCGCCCGATGTGGACATGAACGAGCGCGACGTGGACACGTCGACCCCGCACTGCATCCTGACGGACAACTTCGCCGACCGCGTGCTCGACCAGTACCTGTCGCCGCTCAAGGATGACAAGGAGGCGCTGCTGCGCGCATCGCCCATCAACCGCGAGCTCACGGGCCTGCCGCCGCTCTTCATCCAGGTCGGCTCGCTCGAGCGCTTCTACCAGCAGGGCCTGCGCTACGCCGAGCGCGCCGAGAAGCAGGGCGTGACCAACGTCGAGGTGGACGTGCTCGAGGGCCTGCCGCACGACGTCGTCATGTTCCCCACAGCCATCATTCCGTTCGCCAAGGAGGCCACCCGCCACGGCGCCGTCTTCGCCGCCAAGCACGCCGCGCGCGTGCTCGAAGCCGAGCCGGAGCCCGAGGTCGAGGCTTAGAGTGCCGTCGATCAATGTGTGGCCGCTAGCACCGACGTGCACACGCATCACGGCTACTGCAGTAGCTGCAGCGGTCTATCCAATCAGAAAACATCAAGATCACCTTGTCTTTGCGTGCTGTTGCGCTCATGACTGACGCCGCGCTGACAAAAATAGCGGCCGGTCCATGTGCATCGAGAGCAGCGCTGCCACTTTGTGGTTCAACTCGAAAGCCCGCGAGAGCTTGGCGGACGAACCTGCAGCCACTTCGAAAGCCCAGCGCATTCGTCTCGCCTCGGGGTCAGAGCGATGACTCCGCGACGTCTTTTGCTGTTCTGGGCGGTCTTGCTCGCTACCTCCTTGCTCGGCATCCTACCGACTCTCGGGTCTCCTGGAGACCAGCTCGACACTCCTCCGGACAGATGCAGCCACTGCGCGGTCGCCAGCGACAACGGCGTCCTGTCAGTCTCTGCCGCTGCTATCGGAGCGCCTCCGCCTAGACGCCTGCGCGACGCCACCGCCTGCAACACGAGCACCCTCGTCGGGGTCCTCGTCGGGACTCTGGCGCCGTGCGTGCTGTGCTGTCTCTGCGTGCAGTGTCTGTGCCGGCGGAAGTACCGGAGCTACCCGCCGCGAGCCCCCGATGCTCCCGGTGCTACTTGCGTCGCCACCAAGGACCAGCGCCGGCCGTACTCGCCGCCTGCATTCGTAAAGGGAAGCGAGGAAGTCCGAGCCCCCGACGTCGTCAGTACCGACGCGGTGTGAGTGACTGAAGGCCAAGACGCTATTATCACTCATATAGATTCGGCTCAAGAGCAGCAAACGATCATGAAACCCGACTGCTCATTGCGCTCGAGTGCTGCCTTGTCCTCCTCGAACCGCGCAGACTCGCGCTGCTAGCAGCTCGTCACGAGGTTCCGGGGGCACAGCACCTGCTCGAACCGGAAGAGCACGTGGCCCGTCTCGACGAACAGGTACTGCGCCTGCATCTCGTTCAGGCAGTCGCCGTGCCCGCCATACGTCATCTCGACGTACGGATAGGCCGCCTCGTTCCCGTCCCCGTCCCCGTCCTGGTCTCCGTCCTGGTCTCCGCCTTCACCGTCGTCGCCCTCCGTGCTGTGACCGATGGTCAGCGTAATGTACGTGCAGGCGTCGCGGATGTAGCGCACCTTGCTGCGCGGCGGGCCGCCCGGCTGCAGCTGCGCAGGAGGAGCGGTCTCCTGGCGCGGATCCGTCACGAGGTTGACGATGGTGAGAACACGGCGGCCTCGCTCGTCGACGTCGACGACCTTGGACATGACGGTGACGGAGCGGATGTGGTGCGACCGGTCCGGGCTGGGCGAGTTGCGCAGGATGATGCTGTTGAACGGGTCCACGCGCTGCAGCACCTTGACGATGAAGACAGTTCGGTAGAGCTTGACGTACTTGGCCGGGTCGTTGAGCACGTCCCAGCCACGGTCGAACAGCCGCGTCGCGAGCGCCTCCGGGTCGCAGGTCGGGAAGCGCTTGGAGAAGTGGAAGTGCAGGTGGCTGTCGACCAGCGACCGCTGCACTCGCCAGCCGAAGCAGTGCGCCACCGCGGCCGTCGCGGCGAACGCGGCACCCGGCCCGACAACGTCTCCCCCGTCCCGCCGCATGAAGCGCGCGTCGTGCCGCCGGCACGTCCGGTACGCATCGCGGATCCAGGCGTGGCACGTCTGCTCCGACACGGGCTCGAAGTAGAACGGCGGCTCCTCCGGCGTGAAGTGCACAAGGCGCCCGCGCCGGCCCGGGACGCGTTGCTCCTGCTGCTGCTGCTTCTGTTGCGCGGGCTCTGCTGCCACCGCCGGCTGGTCGCTATCGAGCGCCACGGGCGGCGTGTCGACGCGCAGCACGGCCTCGAAGATCTCGAGTTCCTCCAGCCGCTTGGCGATCTGCGCGCGCTCGCGCAGCAGCGCGTCCTCGGCCTCGACGGCGGCCTGGTACCTGTCCATGACGGCGGCCTGCGCGTCCGAGCCGTCGCTGTCCGTGTCCGCGGCCTCGCTGGGCGGTGCCGGCGAGAGCTGGAACCGGCGCCGGCGGTGCGCCGCCATGAGCTCCTGCTGCCGCAGTACCAGCGCCGCGTGCTCCCTGCGCATGGCCGACATGGAGGCGCTCTGCCGCGAGCGGCCGCGCGCCATGCTCTCGCGGTGCCGCCGCCGCCGCTCGGCCGCCTTGTGCGCCTCCTCGCGCTCCACGAAGCCGAACAGCTCGCCCATGTCCGCCGCCGCGGCCGGCAGTAGCGGCTCGTCTGGCGTCTCCATCGCCCGAAGTGGCCCAAGTTCACCGACACCGTTCAGCAACAGCCGGCTCCATGTGGACTGCATACACGCATATATATTCGTATTGAATGATATGATGCTGGTGAGTCAGAAGTTCACATACAAGATAGACGCCTAAATATGTGGATAGTCGCGATTTGCAGTGTAGCAATTGATAGTCAGTCATAGTTGATATTAGACGTGGTCGACGAGCTGAACTGACTGGCATCGACTCACCAGGGCGTCCACCTGCGTCTTCGCCCGGACTCGAGGTTCGAACACCAACCAGTGCGGTCCGAAGAGCAGCAGGCTCGCGATCAACGCACTCGACCCTGCGACTTGTGCTCATCGGTTCAGGCAGCCGCAGCCTTCCGACCGCGTTGATACGGGCACTGGAAAGCCACCATCAGCGGTGGTCACTGCCGCGAGTGAAGTGACGGACTTGGGGCGGGTCGGGTGGTTTGGACTCATCGAGAAATCAACTTGATTGCCCTTCGGTGTAATGCTAGCGTACTGGTGCACCTGGGGCATAAACAGCTAGTCCACATCAACGAGCATGTGCTTCAAGTGCTTCAAGGAGCTGCACCGATCTTGAATTGGAGATCCAACAATTCCATCTGTGGTTGGCGCATCATCGATGCACTCAGCTCAAGAGCGATCAGACGCGCCTGCATGCCAAAGACAAGAGGCGAATGACCAGCGCGTCCCAGGGAATACTCGGTGTGGTGGGCAGTTGCCCGATGGGCTGACGACTTCACTTCAACCTTTGCTTGGGCTCTTCTGGGGCCCTGTCATCAGACACGCCTGGACTGGCCGCATGAGCAATGTTGTGTGGTTGCTGTACGATGACAGGGCATAGTTGAAGCATGGCGCTTCAAGGGCATGACCAACCTTGCCGATCCTCGACATGGGAGTCATCGAACCTGTAAGGACCAGTGCGGAGGACTCCGAACTCAGTCCATGGCGTTGTTCACTTCGCAATTTTCTTTGCCAGCCACTAGTCTACTCCCAAGCAGTCTCTCTCTTCCGAACTGCCGGCTCAAGCAACATGAAGCTTCTGTCGATTCTGGCCGCGGCCGCACTCGCCTCCTCCCTCGTCTCGGCTCTACAACAAGCCAACACCGTCGCTCCCTACGACAAGTACATCCTCGCGCCGGCCTCGCGCGACATCCTCCCGTCTTCGATCTCGGCGACCACGGGAAACGTGACGCTGGACGCCAGCAACTCGCTGAGCGCGACATTGTCGGGAGATGGCTCGACCGTCACGTTCGACTTTGGGCAGCAAGTGTCCGGGTTCATCACGCTCGAGTTCGGCGCTTCGACCACGAGCGGAGCGCAGGTCGGCCTCGCCTTCACCGAGAACGCTGAGTACAGCGGTGTTGTGTCCGACAACTCGACCGACATGGCTGTTGCTGACGGGACCATCTACGCCACTGCCGAACCTGCGGGATCTTTCACCTTCGGTCGTGAGTTCGCCCGCGGCAGCTACCGATACCTCACGCTGTCCACGAGCGAGACCAACGCGTCCGTCCAAGTTACCGGCGTGTCATCGCATTTCACTGCCGTCCCCAAGACCGATGCGGACAAGCTGCGCGACTACTCTGGCTACTTCTACAGCGACGACGACCTGCTGAACCGCGTGTGGTATGCTGGCGCGTACACGATCCAGCTGTGCACCATCGCCTCGAACGAATCGCGTGCAAACCCGCCGACTATCACGTCGTACGGCTGGTTCAACAACGCGACGATCAGTGGCGTGGACACGGGTGCCGAGGTGTTTGTCGATGGTGCTAAGCGCGACCGCACGCCGTGGGCTGGTGACTACGGCGTCTCTGTGCTATCCAAAACGGTGTCGTGGAACTCGGACAACCTGCTGTCACTTCGAAATGCCATTGTGTCGCTCTACTCGATCCAAGACTCCAATGGACAGTTCGCGTATGCCGGCTCGCCCATTGCACCGCGAATCCAGTTGGCCAATGTCAACTCGAATACCTACCATCTGTGGACGCTAATCACGCTCGTCGACTACGCCGAGTTGTCGGGCGACACGGCACTGGTGAAATCGCTGTGGGGTCAAGCGATGTTGGGCTTCGAGTTCATCTTGGCCAACTTTGACGATTCAGTCTCGCTCCTGAACATCACGGCTGTGAATGACTGGGGGCGTGTCGGACAGAGCGGCAAGACTATCGTTGGCAACACATTGCTCTACCACGCGCTCAACATCTACGCCGACATCGCTGACGAACTCAGCCTCGACAGCGCCTCGTACAACGGCACGTCATTCGCTAACCTCGCCGCCTCCATCAAGGCATCCGTCAACACGAACCTGTGGGATGAGACCAGCGGCCTGTTCTACGACAACACCACGGCGGCCGGACATGAGCTGTACCCGCAGGACGGTAACTCGCTCGCGGTGCATTTCAACATCACGGAGACGTCAGCACAGGCGTCGGCGATCTCGACGGCCCTCGCCACACGCTGGAACGACTATGGCGCAGTGTCCCCGGAGGGGGCTGGTTCCATTTCTCCGTTCGTGTCGAGCTTCGAAGTGAACGCGCACCTGCTCGCGAATCCTGGGGACGCGTCGCGCGCTCTCGAGCTGGTCCGGCGTCAGTGGGGATACATGCTCAACGAGTTCAGTAACTCGACGTTGGTCGAGGGGTACTTCCACACTGGTGAGCTGTACTACCCGTTTTACGGCGACGGCGAGGGTGCCTATATCTCGCACGCGCACGCGTGGTCGACTGGTCCAGTGGCGTCCCTCACGCTTCGCGTCGGTGGCCTCAGTCCCATCTCGGACGCTGGTAAGACCTGGGCCTTCCAGCCGCACGCGGCGGGAGCGGGCGTCTCAACAGTCGAGACGGGGTACACCCTCGAGACGGGAGCCTTCTCGGTCGAGTGGACCACCGCCTCTGGCAGCAAGAACACCTTCTTCCAGGCTGACATCGTCACGCCGACCGCGACGACCGGCACCATCTCGGTGCCGACGTTCGGCAAGTCGCTGTCGACGATCCAGGTCTCCATTAATGGCAAGACGGTGTGGAAGCGCGGGCGTGCGACGTCGACCAAGTTCGGCGCGGTGACGGCGACGGAGCACTATGTGACGGTGTTGAGC
>JAADYF010000414.1:0-22100 GCA_023338175.1 Phytopythium delawarense
CAGCGCGGGAAGCGCTCGCCGCGCGGCAAGCGACGCAGCCATCGCCGAGGAGCTCGGGCTCTCGGGCGCCGGCTTCGAGGGCGTCGGCATCGGCTCGCTCTGAACTCGGCCAGCCTCGTCCTCTCCTTCGTGTACCATGCATTTCCCTCTAAAGAAGCAGAAGCCAACAACTCCATGCGTCGTTCCCCCGTCGCTACCAAGCGCTGACGGACGCTGTCCATCCACCGACCGCGACCGAAGCGTCAACGCCTCCTTCTTCCCCCCACTCTGACGCCTCCGCGCGCCGTTTCCTCCCGCCGCGACACAGATTCGCCGCGCTATTCCGCCTTCGCCAGACGCTCGAGAAGGTCGCGAGTAGAAGAAACTCAGGCCGTTTCCGTGGAAAGCGCGGCGCATCCATGCCAGCGGACACGCCCGCCCAAGCAGGCGACAGGTTCGTTCGACGTGGACTGACGCGCTTCTCCGCCCGCGCGTTCCATCCGAACGCTCGCGTTCGCGCGCAGTGGACAAGCGCGTGGCCCACCAACCGTCGCTTTAAGCCGGCCGCTTCCGCGCGCGTTCGCCGTCGTTTATCAAAGCGCGGCGGATGCCCAACGGCTCGCCGGCGTCGTCCTTGTCCGCATGGCGGTTCCTCCTCCAGCGTCTCGACGGCCATGACCGCTGTCTAAGGCTTAGTCTCTCTCTCGCTCCCCCGACAGTCAGTCGCATCTAAATGGCCATCCGCCACGGACAGGGCCCGGGTCCGCTCCACACTGAGCCGAGCGGCCGGCAGGATGTGCCGCACCAGAGGATCAACTGGCCGCGGTGATTCGAGCCATTTGACCCTTCGGCGCCAGCGCGGCGCTGCCCACAGCGCGACGGTATCCAGTGGCGGCCATCCACTTGTCTGTCCGTCCTTCCGACATCAGAGGCGTGACTCAAGCCCGCGGACTTTAATATCACTAGTCTCTGGCTCCTCGCCGGCGTCCCGGAGCCTGTCCCTCCTGCTCCTCCTGCTCCTCAACTCAACGTCTCCGCCTGCCGCTTCGATCAACTCGGACCGCTTTCCGCGCGCGTTCCGTTGGCCTCCGTCGCCGTCCAGCGCACCGCCATGCCGGCGAAAGCGTGGAAGAACGACGCGAGTTGAAGGGCCCGTTGCCACCCCTGGCTCCGCAACCGCAACGACAACCCCGCGACGCCCGACGCCAGTGGCTTCCTTCCTTCCAAGCCTGTCACGCACGGTCCCTCGCTCCATTCTCGATGCTTCGGCGGCTGAGCCGCACCCCAAGGACCAGCCGACGGGCTTCAGTCCGCATTTACCGATTCGCCACGCACGGGTCACGACCCTCGACGCCCATTGACACTCCACACTCGACTGGGAATATGACCGCCAACATCATGCGGTGCCGACCCCTGACCGCCGCGCTGCACCCCAACGTGCCGTCCAGGAGCGCGCTGGCCGCCGCCTTCTCGACGTTCGTCGTGCGGGTGCACACGCGCCACGGCATCCGCACGCTGTCGTTCGACGCGCTGGCCGCCTACTTCACGTCCACGGCCAAGAAGGCGGCGGACGAGCTTGGCATCAGCAGCCGCACGCTCATCCGCGTCTGCCGGTCGCTCGGCATCCGCCGCTGGCCGTACCTGGGCTTCCGCAGCGAGAAGAACGTCGAGCGCGTGCGTCAAGAAGCCATCGACAATCTCCGTCGCCGCCTGGAGAAGCGCGGGGGTGGCGCCACGCCCGCAGACGACGTCGTGTACCCGGACGCGACCGGCCACCGCGGCGCGAGCGCCAAACGACTGCTCCAGGTCAAGGGATCGCCGTCCATGGAGGCCGGACCCTTGGTCGACCTCCCTGGCAGCGGCAGCGACGACGACGACCAGTCGATGCGCTCGTCCTTTGACAGCCACGACGGGCCGATCGACGCCGACGTGCACGCTCTCGTGACGCCCCACCACAGCTCGGGAGGCTTCCACTTCGACTTGCAGCGCATCAGTCCGCGGAAGGCCGTGGAGACGCCACCGGCATCGACTTGGACGCCCAAGGTATCTTTGGCAAGGCCGGAAGCGTCTGGAGAGAGCCAAGTCGTGCCGTCCCTCCACCTTCTCGTCGACGCCTCATTGCTCAGCTCGAGCTCTGCGTTCGACAACCGGCAGTCGGCTCTCCACTCGCGTTACCAGCCGCGAACCATGTCCATGAGAGACATCCTGTCCTCGTCGCCCGCAACAGCGTGAACGTTCTGTTTAAGGTCGCCATCTATCCGATAGTGCGGGGCGATGTCTGTGAATCATGTGTCGTGGAACTCCACCAAATACACAAATTCCTTGCGTGCTGATGCCATTAGTGTTCACCAGGGCCTCCACATCCAGGCTCTCGCCCTTCGAGGTCACTCATGGGCAGGAAGCTGTCAGAGATCACGGACAGTCGGGTCCGAAGGCGATGCACACTATTCAGCAGACTGACCACTGCATCAACCTCTCGGTGGGTGCTTCGCGTCGCTTTCCAGCACTCTATCGCACGCCAGGTTCACATAGCGAGAAGCGGGTGGCTGGTCTCATCTTTCCATGCGAATCGACGTGCAGCAGGGGCGAGGAATGGGTTGGAGCGATCAGATCAACGTGACGAATGCAGCCAGTCGAGCCACCCCAGTCGCGAAACGATGACCGACTCAGGGAGCGACAAATGGGGACAGAAGGAGGCGGCCAAACTTCCGACGTCAAGGCACGAAGCCACCGCTGAGCGCTTGGGTCTAGCGACAGCGCGCGGTGAGCACAAAAGAAACGGGTGTGCTTGACGCGTTGATGAGACTGACGCGTGGGTCGCATAACGCGTCACTACACGGCAACTGAGCTCGCTCGGAAAGCCTGGCGTCAGTGAGTCGAGGCCTGCCGAATCCCTGAATGGTTTGTGGGGACGCAAGTCACACTTCCAGCAACCCGATCGATGATTAGGCTGGCCCATTGGTATCATATATGTCTTACCAGCAAACGTCGTGCAGGAGAGTATCCGTTGTAACATCCATTGGTCGCGACCACCAATGGGGTTCGCTTTGCTTTGCCCATGCCGGTCGACGCCTCGTTTGGAAGGCGGCAACCGTGGGAGTTTGTCCGTCAGAGCGCGTGGTGGCCACGTATTGCTTGTTCTATTTCGCAGCCCCACAAGCGTCCCAATGAGAAATCCACGCTCGAATCCGCGCTCGCGTCCATGGAAGAGCTCCGGCAACCCATCGCCATCGACACGCATGGCTTCTCGGATCCAGATGCGCATCGGCCACGGCTCCGTCTGACTCGGCTGTAAGCTGGTAGCGTGATTCGTCGATGCTTTCGCCAGCCTACCCACTGTCTGGTCCGACCGCGAGGCGACAGGCGACGGCACCGCACACTGCGAGTGAGTCATAACCGCGGAGCGCTGCATCGAATGGACAGCGTGACGGCTCAGCAGCGAAGCCAGCTCCGGACCGTGGGCAGACCGAGCGCATTTGCACCGAACCGACGCGATCCAAACAAGGGAGGAGCCGACCTCGAGCGGCGTCGGTCCGACTCGGTGCAGGTGACTCACGTCAAGCAAGCCCTGTCGATTTGACGCTTTCCAGCGTATCAGTGCATTTGCGAGTTCGATTCGAGTGCGATCCGGTCTGATGCGGCTCCTGACAGCGAGACCAACAGAATTCGCTGCTGTTCGTGCACGACTCGACCACCTCGGCCTGTTGCTTCGAGCCAGTGCCACGTTGGATACGAGTCAGCGCTTTTGAAGTTCCGGCCGGGCACGCGCCGATCTTACGCGACTGCCGTGCGTAACGCAGCGGCGTTTTGTCGTTTCACTAAGTCATTAGCGTCATCGGTCGCTTGGCCGTGAACTGTGAGATTCAATCGCAAAGGAAGGGAGGCCGCTTCATCGAACTGCGGCCGGAACAGCAGCGAGCGACCACACGCCGAGTTCCGAGCAGGTGCGTGGCGTGTCCTCCAGCCGGCGAGGCCACAAACTGCCAGAAGGTCCCACGTCCGAGACGAGCCTCAACTGTACCACCGCGACCGTCGAATGTGGTTGCTCGCACTGTGTAAAGAACTTGGCTGAATGCTTCCGGTGGGCTCTGCGCGCGTGGGACCGTCGATCCGTCCGGGCCAGCTCACGAGTCCACCACTCCCATGATTAGATCTTTAGTTTCAACTCAGGTTGGCAGATGTGAGTTTGCAGACAAGTCGCGGGTCCCTGGCGTGTGTGCCTGTCCCTCCGTCTCACCATCGTAGCGAGAAATTCCTTCCACCGCAACGACACCATCTGCCCACCAGTCGACTACGCTTCGTCCCCGACACGGTGGGGCGGCGAGGAGCCAAATCTGGCGCTTTTTGGCCTTCTTCGTCACCGCCGGCGGAAGGAAAACGGGGACAAAGGAGGCTCGTCAGAGTGTTCTCGCATCGTGCGTTGCTAGCACGAGAGCTGACCTTTGGGCGAGCTTGACGTTACTATCGCCCATGGCTGACAGTTCAAGGAAACGCTTCGGAGACCGACACCACTGGGCGACCGCACCGCTGGAAGCTGAGTTCGGCTTAACATCTATCACTTTCCAATCTTCCAGCTTCCGATCAGCTACTTCACATGGCAGCCTTCCCCACGGCGATTCACCATTCCTTGGGATTCACGGCAACAGTGTCCCAGTCGACGATGTTACCTCCGACAAGCTCGCTGGAGTCGTCTTACTCGGCTTATGTCGTGCGCGTCCACGCCCGCAACGGCATCAAGACGCTCTCGTTCGACTCGCTCGTGGGGTACTTCACTTGCACGTCGAAGCAGGCGGCCGAGGAGCTCGGCATCAGCAGCCGCACGCTCATTCGCGTCTGTCGATCGCTTGGCATCCGCCGCTGGCCATACCTAAGCTTCCGGAGCGAGAAGGACATTGAGCGCATTCGCCACGAAGCCGTCATCAGTCTTCGCCGACGTCTGGAGAAGCGCGGGTACTCGGCCTCGCCTGTCGAGTCGCCGAACGCCCTCGTACGCCGCGGTGCGAGCGCGAACCGCTTACTTCAGCTGAAGACTCCTGAGCCCTACCGGCCGACACTGTCTCCTTGCTTTGACGGAGCCTACTACGCTGAATTCGCGGAGAGCGACGATGCCAAGTGTACAGATGAGGAAGAGGACTTCACCGATAACTGCAGCGGGTACAGCGACGATGGTGGGTTCGAGCACACGCCTCCGCATTCGGCCAAACCTCAAGGATTCACGTTTAGCCCACGGCGGATCAGTCCCCGCAAGGATGGAGCACGCGTGATTCCGTCGCTTCGTCGCGTCTTGAACGCTCCGTTCGTGGCTTCGCCGCAGCAAGAGCAAAGCAGCATCCGAGCGCAGACATGGAGCCCGAGTCCATGTGCTCTGCGCTGCCCGCCTCTCAGGACGCGCACCATGTCCATGCACGACATCCTGTCGACAGCATCCTCGTCGTCGTAACACCTTCCCACTGCGTTGTAAGAAGAAAGTTACTGTAGATCGCAGGCCGGTAGCGTCGTCAACCTGTTCGAGTGCCGTCCGCTCGCAACATTCGCATCCGGATACCCAGAGCATAGACAGAGGCAAACAAATGAAGTTTGCTCACGAATGTCAAGTCAACTTCTGTTCATCTCTCAATACCCAACTTCCGATTGTATCATAGTTCCCACATGGATGCGACTTGCCTTCTGCAGAGCACAGAGAAAATCAGCCAGTGAGGCGCACCGCATATTGAACGTTCAGCCCAGCACGGGAGAGTCCAAATGTGGCTTTGGTCTTGGAAGACGCTTCCGATAGTAGCGATGTGCCGTGCTGAGCTTGAAGCAGACGATTGGGGGTCGGATCGCTGCCGACATTATGACCAGTGACTCGAAATTCGATGATGAAGGTCGTCAAAAAGGCTGTGCGCGACCACCGAAGTGCCACTCAGCTCAGTTGCGGGTTGCGCTGCAAGAACTGTCGCGACGCGAGCGTTCTGTACTTACAGGAAGCGCTGCGTGCAGACAACTCGCCATAAGCTGCCACCAGCCAAGACTGGGCTACAGCGAGATTCGAGCCGAAGCAGGCTAGACAAGTGCGTGTGCTTGGTGCTTGGTAGAAAGCAGACTAGTCATCATGTCTTGCTGTTCTTGATACGGCTCTGTACATATATCACCGAGGCCCTCCCGCAGTTGTCCTCGCATGTGACTGTCCTATTCTCCTGACTTGCAACTCCTGCTCGTCACAAGCGTTCATTGCGGAATCATTGCGGAAGCTCCGACAGACGATCTTCACTCGAACGCATGAGCAAACAGCTCGGTTGCGATTGCCACGCTCAATGTTGCAGTAATGCATCGCACTCCAGGACGACTCGCAGCCCATTCACGAGCAAGCGCTCGCAAGAGCGGGCAGGACTTTGGCCAAAATGGTGTTACTTCGAAACACTTGAGTGCAACACCATGGCAGATCGCGTCGAGTGACCTGGGCGGTGGTGAGTACTGGGTTCATTCCCGAATCTGCCTGTCCCGCCGTCTTGGATGCTTCAGCTGGAGCGGGTGGATCGATGGCAGAGCTGCCGCTGGTGCCTCCGTCCGGAGCAACAATAGCCAACCATGGAAGAAGACGACCGGGGTGAGTCACCCTCTCTGAGCTCGAAAGATCTCGCAGTGCCACTACGAAGTGAAAGTTCAGTTCATCCATTGGCGTGGTAATCCCTCCCTCCCGGTACCCTCCTCGAAATCGGCATTTGTCATTTCTCCGTACGAGGCACATCTTGACCAAGACTACCGTCGTCATCATGTGCATGTCCACGAAGATTTGCCCATTGGAGGCAGGACAATCATCGCGTTCCTTCTCTCCCGCGCCACACGTCCGCTTGCACGAAGCGCTGTACTCTACCTACACTGTGCGACTGCAGACACGCAACGGTGTGTCGTCGCTGACTCTCGACTCGCTCGCACGGTTCTTCGTCCTCCCATCCATGCGCGCAGCCAACGAGATCGGCATCAGCAGCCGCACGCTCATCCGTGTGAGCCGATCGCTCGGCATCCGGCGGTGGCCGTTCCAGAGCCTTCGGGGCGAGAACAGCATCAAGCGCATTCGCAACGAGGCAATCGGCAACTTGGCGCGCCAACTGAGCAAGCGCGGCGGCCGTATTCCATCCGTGGGCTCGGTGCTGTACCCCCAGACGCACCGCCACCACTGCCTCTCGTCCTCCCGACCGACTGTGGAAGAAGTGCCGCTGTCGATGGAGTCGCCATTGGATTCAAGTCCCCCCTCGAGCCAGGAAGCCGACGACGTGGTCGAACACATGCATTCCGTGTTTGACGCGAGCACAGGTCGCTTGTTCAACGATCGATTGGGGCTCCAAAGCATCAACCCGCTGGAGTCGACGACCAAGCAGAGAGGATATCACCTGCGCACCATGTCGATGCAAGCAAGATATCCTGGGAGCTGCTTTGGCGACGGCCTGATCGACGAGCCATTTCGTCCGTCGGTTCTTCGAAGCCTACCGTCCGTTAGTGCACTGAACCTCCCACCATTCGATTCGAATGACGACGATGAAGTAGAGTAATGATACACACATGTCAGTTGAAGTTACCTTCCTAGGCTCTTTGCTTAGACAATGCTCGAGAGTTGTCGACGCTCAGGAGAACGATTGGCTACCTCCACCGGTACCAGGGGGGCACTGATAGTCTTGCGGCAGCATGTAGTTTTGCAGCGCGCTGAAGCAGTACTGCGCCTTGCCGATGTTCTTGCGCGCGTTCTCGCGACGGACGCCGTACGTGCGAAGCAGGTTGGTGAAGTTCTCCATCTCGTCCGGGAACAGACCGTGCGAGTGCACCAGCAGCTTCGCTTCCTCCAGGGTGATCGACATGGACGTTCGGTCCTTGGCCGACTTGCAGCATGTCACGCGACCGCCGCCTACTGACCGGGCGATCAACGACGAGAGGCCAAGAATGGCCATGCGCTTTGTTCGCCCCGACAGATGAATGTTAAGCCTGAGCGCGATGATCGCCTGTTGCAGCCGCGAGATGTCCTCCATGTCGTACAGCGGCAACGTGTCCGAACTTGTCGAAGTCATGCCGCACCAGTCCATAAACCGGGTCACGTATCGCTCAAGACGCACGAGGTTCTCCGCGTTGATCTCCTTCTGCAGCGAGTCCTTGCCGACCGTGTTTGCCACCGTCTGCATCTCGTTCATCCCTTGCGAGAAAATCACTGGAACAACCGTGATCAGGTTGCTGAACACGCGCTTTGCACGTTGTTTCTGCTCTGCTGACGACAGCGGAAGGTATACCGCGCCAGTTGCCGCGTCTTGTCCCGGGACACGATGCATGCTACTATCCGGGAACTTGCTCGGGCGGCACGTGATGACAGGCAGCTCGACCACGATTCCAGCAGGTCCAGACGTGATCGACACTCGAAAAGCAGCTGCACGCGGAGTCTTCACCGGCTTGAGCCTGATGTGAACACGAGACAGCTCGCGAACAGCGCCGTCCATATCGCCAAGCATCCCAGCCTCGTTGCTGTAAGTTGATAGCAAACTCTCGACCGAAAACAGGAACCCAATCTCGCTGATCATCTCCAGGTAGTCAAGCCCTTTTGCTCGAAGCGCATGAGGTCCAAACTTGACGTCGTCGTGCGAGTGCACGTAGAAAGCTTGCTGAAAGCACGTAACCAGTGCGCTCACTGCCTGGCAAAAGACAACCTCGAGGCGGCGCTCGACGTCCCACTTGAGCTCATTGTATCGGCGGTCGAGCGCGTCAACCGTGAGATCCGAGCTTGAGCTTTCCGCCTCCTTCAACAGCCGGCCGTGAAGCCGCTCGAGCTCCTCCCGCATCTGGCGGACGCCACCACTCTTGAATCCGTACGCATGCGCTGCAAACGCGCCGACCGTAACCGTGCCGTACATTCGATGTCGGTGGAAAGGAGCCATTCGGCGGCTTCTTGACGAGGAGCCTCCCGGTTGATTCTCTGTCGGACTCCCCGCCTCCACGTCCAGTGGGGCAAACGAGTGCGGAGATCCACCGAAAGTGGTGTCGACGGAGATAGTCAGTCCACCCGCCGTGCCCAGTGAGCTGCTGCTGCCAGAGTCGTCAAAACTCTCTTTTCGTCCCATGGCGACGATTGTTTCGGCAAGTTTGCGCTGCTCTGATGATACACCGGCGTCTTCTCCGTTGACACTCATATTGACGATCTTCTCGGCCGAGTCGAAGGAGATCACGCGACGCCGTAAGGCTTCGACTGGTTCCAGTGGCGCATGCTCACCACTCGATCGGGTTTCATCTTGATGTTCCGCGGCATCATCGTCGCTGCCATCTCCAAACGCGTAGTCGTCATCAATATCATGCAAGTCGTCTGTCCGCCGTCCGTGAACGCTCGACTCTCGCGACAACTGCATCGGAGACGGCACATTGGTGCCAATAAATGTGCTGACGAGACGAGCATAACGAGCGCCAATTGCTTCCGCACCGCACTCGATGTCGCGCTCAGACGTTGGCACAGCATTCCCCACTGTCATCAGCTGCTGATGCAGGTTCAACGCCAGGAAGCGCAAGTCCCGGTCAGCCTTCATTGTGCTTGGCTTGAATGTCAGTCCAGCGTGCTGCGTGGCGCCGTAGCGAAGGATAGAGTCTTCAACCTCCGAGATGTAGTGCTCCATCCTCTGAATCAAATCCATTCGCCACTTTCGCTTCTTTCGCTCCAGCGCGTCGTCCTGAATCTGCATGATCATTTCGGACAACATCCCGATGCTGGGAGCATTCCGCGCACGATTCGACGTGAAGCTTCCATCATCTTCAGCTGCGGCGTTGTTCGCTGCAATGTCAATAGCGACTTCTTCATCGGGCTGATGCAACGACGCATTCGCTTCTGGAATAGCAGCAAGCGCGCCAGAGCTTGAGAGGACGGTTGGGGCAAGTAGCGCCGGATCGACGCTCGGGGTAGAGAGTTGACTCGATGGCGTCGAGGTCACGCTCGTGTCCTGCTCTTCATCCTTGTTCTCTCGCTTGAGCGTGTTCAACTTCACGACCAAGTCCGACAAGACGAGCTGCAGCAACTGGTACGGGACTTCCCACGTGTAGACGCTCTCGATCAACTCTTCTTCCACGAGCATCTTCCCCTGCGACCGCTGAGAGTTTGCAGCGAGATGAATCATTTGTTGAGCGATCTCTGAGTAGCTGTCGTCAGTCTCGCCAGTCTTGCGCTCCCCGCTGCCTTCAACGCCGAAATAAATAAACGAGCGAGTGATCCGCTCGAGCTCGCTCGCCATGACACCGTCGGCTCCCATAACTGCAGCCTCGCAGCGAACCACAACTTCTCCAGACGACCTTGTGCGCGATAGCGGCGAAAACAGTGAGTGCAGCGACGCATGGCCGCATGCGAACGATTCCCCTTCGATGAATGAAGACATGGGCACCAGCGCGTCGCCCACGACCCACTGGCTGTCGAGATCATCCAGGAACTTGGCATGCCGAACGGAGTACACCGTGACGCGCAGTAAATCCTCCTCGCGCATCTCCACAGGAAGCATTAGATGGAAGCTCGGGTCTTCTGACGTTGATATCTCCGTCCGGCCAATCTCCGCGAGGATTCCACCCGTGGCGGGATCCAGAACGTGGACAACAATGAAGGATGACGACGGAGACGCAGACGGGAACTTCAGGTTGAAGCACTGGAACGACAGCCATGCGAACGATGGGGATACTGTCGACTTCACCGGCGTTGACACCCTCAGCCTGTCCATCGAGGCGCCAGTGGTGTCCGATTCTGCGTCGCTCGTGTGCCGTGTGACCTCGTCGTCGGCAGGAGACCTCGCTCGTTGCGGGAATACAAGCTCAAGTTGTTGTCTCGCCTTCTCCAGAACGTTTCCTCCTAGGCCGAGCGAGAGCGGGCTCGTTCGACGCTTGCTGGCGATAGCCCTGGTTTCTCGCCCCGGCGACATACCGGACATGGACGACCCGGATATGGATCGTTGCGAGAACCGGTCAGTGAATCCTGCTGAATCGTTTGCACCTGCCGCGCCGACCGTCTTGATCTGGATTTTCTGCGGCAGCATTTCATCAAACAGCAGCGGCGTTGACTCTGACGGCACGAGCGCGCTGTTGAAGCTCAGGTTCCGCCGAGAAGGGAACTTGAGCGTCGGCTCGACCTCCCACATGAGCACGATGAAGAGCGTGCAGGGCACCACCTCCGGGAGCATGTAGCCGAGCGCGATGCAGACGTTCTGGCTGTCAATGTTGCCACAGCCTTGGTGCGAGAACGGCCGCTGGATGTAGATGACGGTCCGGAGCAGGAAGAGCAGCGAGCAGACGCTCATGACGAAGATGGTGAACCGCAGCGCGTGCGTGAGCTTCTTCTCCACGCGCTGGTCGACTCGGCGGCGGAATCCCTCTTGCGTGGGCTTGAGCACGCGCTCGACGCGGTTGCGCATCATCCACGTCGAGTAGAGCAGCCCGAGGGAGCTGACGAAGCTGCCGAGCGCGATCAGGAGCACGGGGAGCACGCCGGTCCAGAGGATCTCCGTCGGCACAGAGCGCCCCTGTTCCGCGGCCGCGCTCATCTCAATGTAGTGCAGTAGCGAGAGGCCGAGCACCATGGCGTAGAAGACGCCGTTGGCCAGCAGGAAGGCGATCCAGATGCGCCTGGAGCGGCGCGAGACCTGCGGGTTGGCGATGTCGATCCAGAAGAGCACCTGAAAGAGCACGAGCGAGAAGAAGAAGCACAGCGCGCCGCGGTTGAATAGGTTGCGCGCCATACCCGCCGACAGGAAGGACGCCGCGCGCATGACGGCGAACAGCACCATGAGGCGCTGGAACGTCAGCCGCCGCTGGAGGTGCGCCGCGCCCCGCAAAGACAGCGCGCGGCACGCAGACACGACCGCCAGCGCCAGATACACGCTCACGCACAACACCTCGACGCCGTGCGAGGGCACCGGCAGGTACACGAGGCCGTCGTCCGCGTCCACCATCGGCGGCGGCGCTGAGTCCGCGCCCATGACGGCCCTGGGGCTCGCTGGAGGCTGCAGACAAGACGGAAAGGAGGAGACAAGGACGGCGCCGACTACTGGCGTCGCCTTGCCATGCGCCGGGTGCGCGCGCGGCCTCGGGGCGGTCGGGGAGAGGCCGGGCGGGCGACCTTCCGCCTGCGAAGCTGCTTGCTTCCGCCTGCTTCTTTGGCTTGTTGTTGTATGGGAAGGGCCAGTGACGTCGGAAGGAAAAAAAAAAAATGGAGCGCTTTATTCGGAGTGGTCAGTGACGCGAGGGACTGACATCGGACATCGGGATGCTGGTCACGAGGAGCGGCTTCAACTTCGGAATGCGTGTGGATGGATGGACAGCAATGAATGCCGTGATGCTACTTCCTGTCCAGGCCGGGAATGGAGGCGATATGCTAACCCGTCGACCGTGGAGGCTAGAGGATCGAGTGGGGCCGACTGACGGACAGGTGGCGGTGCTGGCCGCGCGACTTGGCGCGCTTGTGGTGCGCGCGGAACGCCAGCACCGCAACGACAGCGGCCAGCACCACGGCGGCGACGACGGCACACCCGATGGCTGCACGATGCGCCGAGGATGGGGACGAGTCCTGGTTGCTGTACAGCAGCTGCACTGCCGTGGAGGCCGACTGGAGCGATGCGGGCGAGCAGGCGAGCAGGTGCTGGCTCTGCCACGTGCGGCGCAACTGGCAGTAGCGGCACCCAGGCTGGTCCACCGCGCAGCCGATCCCCCCGGTCTCTGCCAAGCACGTCTCGTCAGGTAACATGCCGATCCCAGCGTTTGCGTTGCCGATCGACACGAGGCAGGTGGGTGCATCCCCAGACGGACCGCTGGTGCCGTCGTCGTCGTTTGTTCCTGCTGATAGAACAGCTATCGGACACGGCAAGAACATGCCAGGGCTGGTGGAGGCCGCGCTGTTCCAGCTGATGTCGCGGCAGTAGCGACATCCCGGCCGGGCCAGGTCGCACCCGAGGCCACCGCCGCCGACTAAGCAGCTCTGATCGTAATACATGCTGATCCCAAGGCGGAGATTGCCAACGCTGGCGTCGCACGCGATCTCCGTCGTGTCGGATGGAATATCTGGGCACTTCATGAATGAGCAGTTTGTGTCGGGGTCTCGGGTGACGCGGAGCCCCGAGGCACAAGCGAGCGTGTCTGTGGCGCAGGCTCCAGCGCTCGTGGAACTCGCGTTCGGCGTAGCACTGCCGTGTATCGTCGTCCGCGATAGGGATGCTGTCATCGCAGCAAGCGAAGGGCACAGCGGGAAGGCAGTACTATGTTCAGTCTGGAACATCCGGCAAAACCGGCAGCCGTTCTTCTGACAACCGAGCGTAGCGTTCTTGAGCATCGTTGAACTGCAGGATGGGTCGTACACTGCTGCGATACCTAGTGCTTGCTCCACCCGTGATGCGAAACATGTTCGACTGACTGCCACGGTTGCCGACACGACAGCCTCGGATACGTTCGCTATCCCGCTGGAGGATGAGGATCGCTCTTCATCGTCCAATTGCTCCTGGGATTCGGCAGGTGCCGATGAGGCTGAGGCTGCAGCTGATATCACCACTGTCGGCGCGGGAACTGGTGCATCACTACTACTTGTTGGGGTAGAGGATGGCGATGTCTGCGTTTCAAGGCTCGTTGTTGTCGCTGTTTCCGTTGGTGAGGGCGAAGACGTTGGCGAAACATCAATGGACGATGTGACACCACACCCCACGACACTGAACCCATCAATTGGACGGCTCCACAGCACTGTCAGCATCGCCACAAGCGGTCTCGGTGTCAGAATGTTGACTTGGCTGGGGTCCGGATTCTTTGACACGGCAAACAGCCCATAGTACTCCTCCGAGTTGATGCCAAGCACGTAGTGCGGGTTGGGAGCTGAGCCAAAGTCGTGATTGAACCAGTTGCCATCCTTCCACCACTCGTCCGAGAAGGCAAACACGAACCCGCCAACCGCAATCGCCTCGCCGACCGAATCCTGGCCGAGGAAGTTGGCTTCAAGGGCAGCTGCATAACTTATAAGTTGGACGCTGATTTGCTGAGCTTCCAAGTCAGTCGCAGCGGCGTTGTTCGACGCGAAAGACATGCCGTACTCCGCAAACAGAAGTGGCTTGCCTCCTGGAACAGCTCGGTAAGCTGGGAGCACCACCTCTGCAATCGTCCCCCGGTAGACATCCGTTCCCCAGATGTCGACATCGGCGTTGAAGCTTTCACCCAAGTAGTTGGTGGTGCCGCCGTCGTCGATGTAGGTGGTCGTCAGAATCTTCTTGGCGCTGAGGGCAGCCAGTTCGCTGCGGATTACAGCCGCGATCGTGTTGAACTTTTGCCAGTAGAGCGCGCTTTGGACAGCCGGTTGGAAGTTTGTCTCGCCGCCGATCGAATACCCCATTGTCCCTGGATGGATGGCGGTCTGCCTGGTCATCAGACGGAAGCGCTCAACCACGCCGACAAAAGTGCTGTCATCAATGGGGACCCAGTCTTCCATCAGGTACGGCGGGATCCACACCATGAACACGGTGTAAATGGCGTCGGCACCACGGTTGTACGCAGCGTCCAGGAACGAGTTGTGCTGGTCGCTGGAGGAAGGGTCGTAGTAGTAGACCTTAATCGCGTTGGCGTGCATGCTCCGAAGTAGCGGGAGATCTCGCTGCCAGAGCTCCGGCTTCAACAGAAAGTCGACGCCAGCGCTTCCACCAATGGGTGAAGGGGAATAATTCACGCCTCGGATGAAGAATGTCTTGCCATCTTTGAGAAGCGAACGCCCACAGGTTTCCCACATTGACGTGGTCACAGTCGTTTGCTCAGCGTTGACAACAGCGAGCTGGAGTGAAAGCCCTGCCAGCATTGAAGAGAGGCACGAGACACAGATTGCCGCGGCAGCTGAGGGCCATGACCAGCCTTTCTGCCTCATCTTGATGCAATGAGCACGAGTCGTGGTTGTTTTGCTTGGGTGGCTTGAGTGTCTTGGAGAGAAAAGCAAAGTGGATTGCGTTCGAAGGTCCACAACACCCTATCTTTGATCGTTTCGAGTTTCATCCAAGTGGCCATTGTCTCCGCCTTGTCTTGAGAGCGCGAGGCGTCAACCTCTCCTGCTGTGACAGCATTGCTAGGGTGAAGGAAGGCCACTTGGTTCATCGTTCGTTTCATGCTTCCCTGGCACGCTGCTTCGCGGAAAGTTGCGTCAATTGGCTATTTGTAATCAGACGCAACGGATAGATCGGCGTGGATACCAAGATTCAAGTACATCTATTTCGAGCTCAACAACGGACTGCTCGTGCAATGGCAACAACAAGCTGAACTAACTATTATCATGATGCTTGTCTGTTGCTTTGGAGAACTGGATCGCGCGCTACGATGGCGGAGCTCCGCCCAAGTCGGCGGGCTTCTTCCCGAGCTGCTTCTTCAGCGCTTTTTCCAGGTTATTTTTTGCCGTCAGGACGGGCTTCTTTGGTGGAGACGGAACCTTGGGCGAAGAGACCGCTGCAGCTGGCCTGACGCCTTCGTCTGCTGCTGAAGATACTTCATCAATTCGTTTTGTCGAGCTGTCATCAAGAGACACCTTATCGCTTTCGACTGTTGTTGGTACGTCGCCTCCTGAGCTCGCCGCTGATGCTCCAGCTTCAGTGTCTTGCCCACTCGCTTGCTTTTTGAGCAGGTGCTCCAGAACGCGACTCTTCCCAGATGCAGCACCCTGCTTGTTGAGTAGCATAAACGCACCAGTTGGCTTGGCTTCAACCGCAGTATCAGTGTCTTTGCTAGGAGGTGATTTCTCCACTGATGCCTCAAGTTCGCGAGGTGCTAGCTTTTTCTCTTCGCTGCCGTCAAAGAGGAGAGGCGGACTCGTGGGAATAACTTCCATCGCAGTGGTCGACGATTCAGCACTCTCCGACATATCGAGCGTCTCCATGTCACTGGTTGTTGCGTCATTTTCATTCAGAAGCGAGGCTCTGTCGGTTCGTGCTCGACTCCGTGGTGATCTTCCCTTCCGTTGATCCATCAACATTTTTGCCTTTTGCCGAGGAGACGAAGGTGTGGCCCCGCTTCCTGCACCATCGGATCGTGTTGATGTAAGATCCAGCCCAGGCACCTGACCTGGAGGCTTCTCGTCGCGATGCTTCTTCTTCAAGATGACCTCGAGCGCGCGTTTGGTTGGAGATAGCTTGCGGTTCTGCATGAGGACATACGTGCCAACTGGCTTCACATCATCAAGACCGTCGTGGTCGAGCGAGGCTTCTGGACCAGTAGGCAGGCTTTTGGTATTGCGTTGCTGCTGACGAATGGGTGGCAACTTCCCGACCTTGCCCATGAGTTTGTACGTGAGTGACTCGCGTTTCTCCTTGAGCTCGCGCAGAAGATTTTGACGCTTTACGATGACCTTTGCGCGTGGATCTGCGGTTGGGCCGTAACGTAGCGACGAGCTGACAACCTCTTCCTGCGTTTCACTAGTGGCTTGCTCCGCGATCTTTGCTGTCTGCTCGCGCTGGTGGTGCACGCGTGCGCAATGCATTCCAAAGAGGAAGTGCTCAAAATCGACCAGATCAGCGTACGCTGGATCGAATTCTGTCAGCGCTTGTTGAACAACCGATGTCGGGACGTTGACTCCGAGCTGGTAAATCGAGTGCGATATTACCGTGTATGGAACCAAGCCGAGCTGCGCAGTGTCGGCGTCGCGGAAGATGATGCTGAACGCGGTGACCTCTTCCTCCGTGAAACTCTCGATGGTTTTCTTCAATGTCGCGCGCCTCTGCTCGGCAAGCTGTCGATGCTTCTGCTGCTTGATCTCTCTCCGCTTGTGAAGGAAACGCTGGCGCGTCAACAGCGTCAACAATCGACGCTGGATGCGAACTGCAGCGTTGTACCGGATTCGTTCGTACAAGCTCAGGGACGCGTAATAACGAGCAGCGAGTGTTGCGGCATCTGGCTGAATGCGAAGTGCCGCGCGGCCACGCTGGAGCACTCTCGCGACAAAAGTGGCGGACCACCAGTCACGCAATGTTGCCACAACGATCAGCGCGAAAATCACGGCTGGTTCCACGATTGCCCACTGGAAGATAACTCCAATGCCCCACGATAGCAAACAATACCAGGCAGTCGCCGTGCCGAGTTCGACCGAGCTTGTAACAATGAGGTAGCCCATAGCGATAATCCATGCACCCGCGATAGTGAATATGACGTACACTATTGACGCTGGATATGGGACGCGCACAGTAGGATCTTCGTTGCCATCAAAGCTGGATCCTTCGCGCTTTCTCGCGAACGTCGGCACAAGCAACGACTTTGGCTGGACAGTCGTGTTTGGTGGTGCAGCAGGCATCGATTCGGCACCTCGTGGCGTTGAGGGTATCTCCTCATCTTCAGCAATCATGTCAAGACCAGAAGAGAGTGGCGCAATAGCCAGCTCAGTGGCGATTCGAGGTGCCACGGTGTCGAGGCTGGACTCAAGCATCTTGGACAAGATCTTCCCCCTTGCTGGAGCAGCGATCTTGAGCCCCACCACTTTCTCAAACGTCTGGCGAATATCTCGACCGCTTGTACTACCCACTTGCTTGAATACACGCAGCTTGAGTTTAACGTCACGAGATGCCATGAGATCCAGTGCGAGGAACACGGCGCTAGCGGCCATTGCAAATTCGAGAGTACACATTGCAATGGCAAAATACGTGATGCCGTCAGCCGTCCGCTCGAACTGCTCAAGCATCGCTGGGAGACAGCCGTCCAGGTCCTGCTCCTCATCCTGCAATTTGGTCACGACAGTGCCATTGACAAGCACCGCTTGATACTCCACTTGAACTGTCCCACCTGATGGACACGGCCGGAACGCGTAGTCGCTCGCATTGCGGAAGCCACAGCAGTGAAGCTGTTGTTGTGCCGAGTTCCGAAGGGAAAAGGCTGCATCAGCCTTCCAGGCTTCTTCAAGACGCCTGGCAACGCTAAAGCCGATGTTGCGGATCGTCCAGTTATCTGTTGTCAAACCGTCGTCACCGCTAGTAGTCGCGTCTGGCACTTCCTCAAGCACCTGGTAGACCATGTAAATGCCCACGAAGGTAGCAGCCACGAGCAAAACAGACGCGATAGCAACAGCGATGAATGCGCTGCAGCTCGTGCGATAGCGACGAGTTCGTTGATCCACTGCTACCCAAGCAATGACTGATGTCAGCCCCATGGCGATGGCCAACACTAACAACTCGCGCGGTCCTTGGTCAATCTTGACGTTGTACAGTGTATCTTTGTATCCTAGGATCACGAGACCCATGAGAGTGACCACTCCGCACGCAACCACAAACTGGACCAAGGCCGCAAATTGGAAGAATGAAAAGAGAAACTTGGCAATCCAGTTGTACCAGCGCTCTTCGGTCGTTGTCTGCGATGATTCAATCGACGATGGCGCTGATGAAGAACCAGAGCGGCGAAAGCTGACCTTGGTGCCCTGAGGTTCAATAGCACCTGGAGTCGAGTCACTACGGTTATAGCCACGTCGTTGAAAGAGGTTTCGAAACAGTAACACTTTTTCCTTTCTCTGCCGCGCGATGGAGACCTCCGTCGTCTCGTAATCGCACCGGTTGCGCACGAGCTCAAACATTGCTCGACACAGGCACTGTGCAGCATACCCAGCACACCCGCCGTACAAGAGCCCCATCCCAAGAACAGCCCACACTGAAGGCTGCTCACATGTTCGAAGCGACGTTCGTGAACACCCTTGGGTGGCGAAATATCCCGTGTAAATGGCTAGCGTTGTCATCAGTGCGGCTAGAACACAAACCACGCGCTGAGCCCGAGTCAGCTTGGCATCGAACGTGGCATACACAGATACGACCACGTGAGACTTGCGTGCCTCGCTGCGAAACTTTCCAACAGCGTATCGGATACGGCTTGCGATCCGGAACCACTCTTCTTGCTTGATGAATATTAGTTGCCGCACCATTACCACAGCTAGGAGCATCGCCAGCGATTCGGCGAGTGCGAGTCCCAGGAGATATTGAAAGAGCCATGCGAACGACCCGCTAACTTGGTCAACTAACACCCCTCGACAACCGCGCGAGTTGGACAGAGAGCACGAGTATCCTGCTGGCGGTCGGTCGAAGACGATTCCTTTACCGGATACGAGCATTGGGTCGTTGAACCCACAGCAAGAGTACGTCATTCCGATGGTGAACTGTCCGGTTGGCGATAAAGTGTTCCATCGGTAGTCAAGGTAGCTTGTCAACTGTTCGCGCCATTCCAAAGAGGCGGAGAACCGAGACGCATAACCCGTCAGCCCCACGCCAATCCACAGTGCGGTCGCCATCAGTGCTCTCCCGACACCGTTCATGAAGATGCGATGAACGGTGAACGAAATTGCCCCTTGGGCAGCGTACAAGTTGAGTATCAGGTCGAATACAGCAAAAAGCACGAGCGCAACGCCAACCGACCGCGAAAATAGAAGCTGGAGAAGTGGCGAGCTGAAGACAGCTTTCTGCACGGCGATGTCGAGACCGAGCAGCAGGCACGTCAAGGCCGAGAAGACGCAGCCAAACGCAACCAGCAACAGCAGCAGTCGCGATATTTTGAGTTTCCAATGAATGGGCTGCGCTAGTTTTTCATGGCCGTTCAGAGGCGTGTGCAGAAGCACGACGGCGACACAAAGCGCAGCAACGACAGCTAGAGATGCGGTAACTAGCAGAGCAATGATCGCGTAATTTGCGGTCGTGCGCAAGTACTTAAGAAGTGGCAACGCGCAACCGTCTTCCGCTTCCTCGGGACATATTTGATGCGAAACGAGACTCACGGTCGACTCGGTCAGCGATCGCGATATCCAAGACGACGGAATTGAGTGCGAAGAACCCGTCGATGTCTTCAAGAGCGAAGTCGAGTACGTGAATGCGGTCGTGGTGACCGTATCTTGCTGCCACACCATCGTGTCGGCAGGGTATGTGAATGATACCGAACCGTTGCTCGAGGTTACCCGGTCAAATCCACAGCAGGTGAACTTGTTCTGCGCGAACTGCTTGACTGTCGATGGGGAGTGAGCCCACACTTGGCGCACGCTAAAGTGCGCGACGTCCGGATATGACGCCAACATCGTTTTCGCACGGTGGGTGATGCCGAGCCCCCCGAAGCTTGCGACAAAGAGACCAGCTGCAATCCATGCATACAGACAGAGTACCCGGCGCGAGCGGAGCACGGATCCGAGCAACCCGAGAAATGAGAAGATTTCAACGGCGCCACCAAAGCTTGTGACGTAAATGCCCACGTGGCGGTCGAACGCGCGCAGCATGTACGATATTTGAAGCACGTTCAATTGCGTGAGTGCGTCGATGCCAATCAGGACGATGAAGAGCCCAATGACCAACCCGACGAGGTTTAACAGCACGAGCACGATGTTACAACACGTTGCAGCTAGTGACCAAGCCTTGATATCCCTGTGCACAGAGGCGAATTTGCGAGCGAGCTCCAGCGCCGTCGGCTGCGGAGCTACCGCTGGACGAACTGCAAACCGCCGGATTCGATACCAGAGAACTGCGGACACCAGAAGCACTGACAACTCTGCAATCACAAAAATCTCGAGCCGGTGGTTCAAGACCGAGATCCCATGTAGAAGTGCTTTCTCCATCAGTACACGACAAGTTGGAATGGGTTCGACCCCAAGAATACAAGTGCCTTGAGAATTAGAGGTGAAGCCACAGCACTGCATCGCGCTCTCAAGCGCGACAAGTCTCGACCTAGAGACGGCCAGGTACTTTTCCTGCATCGCTTCAGTGATTGCAGGATTCACTTGGAAGTTCTTCTCGAGGCTCCAGAAGTACTGCATGGTCACGAGCGACGGAAAGATAAAGGCAATGTAGATCCAGACGAACCATAAGAGTCCACGAGCGTCGCGCACTTTCAGTGCGTGCATGCCTTTCACCAAGGTAAGAAGGTGAATGAGAGATGCTACAACTGCCAGTGTTCCGAGCTCGAGTCCGAACATCGCCGATACGAGCTCACTGGACACGAAGTTCAACGAGAGTAGCAAGTCCACTCCGTAGAACAAAGCGGTGGCGGTGACGCACCCAAATACATAGTAAACGGCCGGGAGCAAGGCAAAGAAGATTACATTCAGATGCGAGCTCAGCATCACCCGATCAGCGGAGCGCGTGCCGGTGACGGAAGAAGCCGGCTCGCCGGCCAGTTGCAGCAGCCGCAGTCGCCGCCATTTGACGAGGACATTGGCCGTGGCAATGCTCACGATCTCGACAAGGAAGACCCACTCCACATAGAAGAAAGACGTAGAGAAGAGCTCTTGTGCCTTTCCGCTCAGCACTTTGAAACACACCCGTGGCGGGTATATTTCCAACGCTTCTTCGGGACAAACCGCCACCTCTTTGAACGACCCAAAGCCGCAGCATCCGTAGGTGGATTGAATATCCGACCGGACTTTGGTCGAGAGATCGTCCCATATGCCTTTCAAAGTCCCAAACAGACTTTGCGGTAGATCGCGGAAGTTGTCCAAGAAGTTGCTTGCGCCGGTGATGAAGATGAACTGGACGACCAGAAACAGCGACAGCCAGAGCACGTAGGCTCCACGCGCTTGATGTGCGCCATCTTTCCTCGCGATTATTAAGCCGAATCCACCACTGGCAACGAGAGCTGCGCCAAAAACTCCGACCACGATGCCGAGAGCCTTGCCGTACACAAAGAGTAGAAGCTCAGCCGTGGTGTTGCCCAGCACAAACACAAAGTCGATGCCTACAAACACCAACACCAGGCCCAAGGCAGCGAGGACAGCGTTACACAGGCGAAACAGTAACGTCGCTCGCGCATACAGACGTCTCGTGTTAGTAGACGACTCGAACAGAACACGGGACTCGTCTGGGAGCTCGATTTCAGCGTCTTCGCTAGAAATTGCAGTCAATGCTGGAGCCATTGATATAGCTGTCATCGAGCTCGCGTCTACGCTTTGGGTGACTGAGCCTGGAACTGTCGATGCCACTGTAGTCGCTTCGGTGGCGCCAGTCTTCTCGATAACTTGTTTCTGGTCCTTCTCCAGTTTCTTTCGCACGCAGTATGCTTCAAAGTCTTCAAACACGTGCGCAGCTTGCGTTCGGTTCTCGAGCTCCGTCCACTTGGAGCGATTCATCTTTTGGATCGCCAACTCCTTCAATCGCTTCGAATCTTGAGCGTCCAGATGTTTGCTTGCACGCTCAGCA
>JAADYF010000415.1:0-22081 GCA_023338175.1 Phytopythium delawarense
ACCTTGACCCCTACTACAGGGCTAAGGGTGTTGCCGAGTACTTCTGGGCCGCGTGCGTCTTGATGAGCGCGCTGACACCAACGAGACCGAGTGGGGGGCAAGTCCGCGAGGACTTTGTCCGTCTTTCGTTGGAGATGAACGAAGAGCTGCTGAAGGGCGACGAAGACGACAGGGAGCTGTTCGTGCCGCTAGTCGAGCGCTGGGTGATCAAGACGAAGCGGAGCGACATGAACGAGGACTGCATCCCGTTCCTCGACGATGGCGCCTATTGGTTCACTTCGCCTCCCGACGACTCTGAAGATGAAGACGACGACAGCAGCTCGGATGGTGACATCTCTCGAGACGACCACAGCGACTCTGACGACAGCGATGGCGCTGACACCTCGAAGCACTCGGAGAGCAGCCAGCAGAGGGCGGATGACGTTGATGAGTCGGACACCTCGAAGCACTCGAAAAGCAGTCAGGAGAGTGTGGATGAAGTCGTGCGAGACCCTCGCCAGGAGTGTCTGGTCCGGCTCGCCAAGCTGTGGTCTGACCACGAGGACACGATTCGGAACGAATGCTCCGTCTCCGTCTTGAGAGAAGTGCATACTCTGCTGCCGGCGGACGCGACGATCGAGGTGGTGCTGGACCAGTGGCTCGACCACAGAGCGAAGGACCAGCCGCGTGAGATCCGCGCCAAGGTCAACGGAGACGGCTCGGTGGCGGACCTGAAGCAGCTCATCGCGGGAGAAATGGGCACGCAGCCGGACAAGATCAAGATCGCCGTCTACAAATATGGGCCTGCGCTCGACGGCTCGTTCAAGAAGAACAAGATCCTGGACCGCAAGAAGCTCGTGTTCTACGTGAGTAAGTAAGTCCTCGGCGCGGACGCTGGTGTTGGTATGGGATGCGCCGTCGTGTGCGCGTTGTGTTACGCCGACGGCCTGTTCATAATCGAGTGAATGAATGCATGTGTTTTGCCAATCGTGAATCTGAATGCGGTGATACTTAGAGTAGCGTCGTAGCAGTTCACTCATGACCGGAAGGTTTCAGATCTTCGACTTGGCTAGGAGTCGCTCCTACTGGGCCCGTTGGTCGCACAGATCCTGGCGCATTCGATGATCACAACCCGCTCAGTTGTACGCATCGCAATGCCATCATCACCATGCAGCGACGAACCTGTCGGCGACGGTGGTCGAAGCGCAAATAGTCCTCCAGACGGTGGCGCAGCTTGGCTAGCGACGGCTGCACGCTGCAGCTCCGGACGTTGAGAGCAGCGAGTAGTGGTTGGTCCAGCCCAGGAACGCGGCCACCTCGAGTCACACGGCGTGGCTGAGCTCCACCGCCGTCATCTTCAATGTGAACCTAAGAACTTGGGAAGTGAGCTCTCCATCTGTGGCATCCGGATCAAAATCTTATAGACCCTCATGGGGTGGTATTGCAAGCAAATGAGCTCCCCACGCTCTGCATACTTTACTCAAGTGTATTGCTCTCGTGAGGGAGTGTCGAGTTCAATCTGACAAAGAGAGAAGAAGAGCAGGAAAGCAAAGGGGAGATGGCGGACGACGAGGCGAGAATGGCGGCGGGCGTCAAGGCGCGCGCGTCGCAGGTGCGGGCCCTGCTGGCGCAGCGCAAGAACGAGGAGGCGGTGCGCGCGGCGCTGGAGGATCCGCCGATCCAGTCCAAGGCGGATGCGCTCAAGGACGAGAACGCGCAGACCGTCATGGCGGCGCTGGCCGCGTGCAACAAGGGCGAGACGCAGCGCGCCATCGACGCGCTCTCGCCCGAGCTCGAGGACAACCTGATGAAGTACCTGGCGCGCTTCCTCGGGCTGCCCTCGCAGAGCGCCGTCATCCTCGACTGGCACCAGAAACTCGCCGCCAAGGCTGGCGCGGGGTGCATCATGCGCGCCTTCACGGAGCGCAAGCAGGTGTAAAGCGCACGCCATCGGCTGCTCGGCTGGATAGACACTGGCGCAGACTAATGGGAGCCTCCGGCACGATGAACAGCGCCGTGGGTGGCATGTTGAACGACTTAGGCTTGGCTACTGCGCGTCTCCGCACTCTTGCTCTACGAACGCCTTGACCAGCGCCATCGTCGCGTCCTCCGGGTCCTCCGTCAAGTCGCGGATGACTGTGAAATGGTTCTTGTCGGGCACGACGTGGCGCTGCACGCTCTTCTGCAAGTGGCACCGCTCCTATGAGTCGCCAGCCACGGCACCCGCCAAGCCTCGAGCCGCTACGCACATGTCCGGCGTCGACCAGCCACTTCTCGAGCTCGCGCGCGTCCTCCTCAAAGTGGAAGTCCTGCTCCGCGGTCATCAGCATGAGCGAGATGCGGAGCAGCGGCGACTGCTGGCCCTCCTTCATCACCACCGACACGATGGACGCCTTCCGCCACTCCTCCACGCGCTCGCCGAACGCCGGGGTCACCTAGACGCAAATGGCCGTTAGCCTTGTCCTTGGCGCGATGGCACCGACTGCAGACGCCGTGCAGACCACTAGCTCCCCGTAGACGGCCGTGTTGGCGATGCGCACAATGTTGTAGACGCCCGAGATGCACACGGCGGCCTTGACAACCGCCTCGACGGGCTTGTCTAGCCCCGCGCCGCGCAGGAACTGCGGGTCCGCGAGCACCTGCATGACCAAGTGCGCACCAGCGCTGTGTCCAATCAGCACCATCCGCTCCGGGTCGCCTCCAAACTGCAGCGTTGGTCGTTAGCAAGCACTCGTGTTGACCAAGGAAGAGTCCAGGCAGCCAACCAACCGTCTCGGCATTGTCGTGCAGCCACTTGATGGCCGCCGCGACGTCCTGCGCGTGCGCCGGGTGCCGCACGGCGGGCGACAGCCGGTAGTTGACGGACGCGCCGATGAACCCGGCGCGCACCAGCGCCGCGTCGATGCCGCGGTTCAAGCCGCCGCTCTTGTCCCCGCGCTGCCAGGAGCCGCCGTGCACAAACACGCACACCGGCCGCTTCTTGGTCGCGGGCCCCCGCGGGATCGCAACGTCCAGCGTCTGGCTGCCACAAGGAGCGGACGACTCGGACGCAGTAGCATCCAGAGACGCAGCAGCAGACGCGTAGCCCACGTCCTTCCAGGAGAACGGGCTCATCCGCGGCGGCGATCGCCAACGGCGCAGCGCCATGGCGATTGAGGCTATTGAGGTGTGCTCGGAATTCAGTGTCGACTATTTGTGGTGTACGGTACTGATTGCAGTGCGTACGATAACTTCTGACGCATATTCTAGTGGTTAGTAGTACAGTGTATAACCTACAAAGTACGCAATCATGTTGGTCGGAGCGGGCGGGCAGGTTTGTTGTGCAGGACAGCAAGCCACGAGGTGTCCCTGACGGCGAAGAAGATGGCGCGCCCGACTGTGAGTGAACCACGCGTTTATGGGCGGTGTATGGCGGTCGGAAGGATCCGCGAGACACGGAGCTTCCTTTTGAGCCGTCGTTCGAGGCCAGACGCTCAGTGCTGACCGTCCTGCGGCGTGTTTTGCCCCTTGCCTGAACACGATCGTGCAGCACCGCGCGTCGCTGCAGTTCCCGAACGCGCACAGCGACGGCATCTGGAGCACGTTCTGGACGTCGAACGACAAGATCCTCACGGGCTCCGTGGACGAGGTCGCCAAGTCCTGGTGCGGCCAGGAACCCTCAGGCCAGTCGAGCAATGGGCAGGATCTAACGGACGCCTTGACACCTGCAGGGACGTGACTAAGGACACGATCACGGTCTCGCAGCAGTACCCTGGCCACGTTCTGGGCACGATCTCCATCGTGGGCAACAAGGAGGGCTCGCACGCGGTCACAAGCTCGCTGGACTCGCAGATCCGCGTTCTGAACCTGTCGACCGGCGCCGTGGAGAAGACGATCGACGCTGGCCCCGGCGAGCTGTGGCAGCTGTGCTACAGCCCCGACGAGACCACGCTCGTGTCGGGCAGCCAGCAGGGCAAGATCAACTTCTTCGACATTGAGAGCGAGAAGCTCACGCACGACATCCCCACGCAGGCCAAGTTCGTGCTCAGCGTCGCCTACGTACGTCTGTCTGTATGTCTGTCTGTCTGTCTGTCTGTCCGCCTCGGAGTTGGAGGAGGAGGCGCATTGAGCGCTGGCGCGTGCTCTCCCGTGGCTCACGGCATGTTGCTGACGCTCGTAATGCGGTGCAGTCGCCGGACGGGAAGCAAATCGCGTGCGGTGGCTTCGACGGCTTCGTTGGCGTTTACGATGTCGAGTCCGGCGATCTGGTCCAGAAGTATGAAGGTGCAGCAAAGGCGGTGCGAGGTCATGTGGTGCTCGTTGCAACCATTAGTGACCGAGATCATGTGTGGCCTTCTACGGAATGCAGACCGGTCCAAGCCCGTGCGCTCCGTCACCTACTCGCCCGACGGCAAGCTCTTCGCCGCCTCGGACGACATGCACGTCAACGTATACGACACGTACGTTGACTCTGAGCGCGCAATGGAGGGGTCGCAGAGCTGTCGCGTGGGGCTAACGGTGCTCAACTGCCTGCAGTACGCAAAACAACGCCGTGGCGACGCTGTCGGGGCACATCTCATGGGTCCTGAGCGTCGCGTGTTCTCCGGACGGCCAGCAATTCGCCACCGGGTGCGTGTTTCCCCATCCGGTTCTGCTGGTGGAAGACTCTGTACTGACGGCAGTGCATGGCGGAGCAGTGGCGCGGACCGCCGCGTCAAGATCTGGGACCTGGGCATGCGTCGCTGCCTCACGACGTTCGACACGCACACGGACCAGGTACCAACTTGCTCGTGGCCGTCAGCCAACCCCAGCAACGCTCTAACCTCGTTCGTTGGCGCTCCGCTTGTTGGAGCACAGGTGTGGAGCGTTGCCTACAACTCGACGGGCACGCGTCTGGTCTCGGGTGGCGACGACGCCCTACTGCAGGTGTACGAGACGGCGGCGGCGCCTTGATGGCAGGCGGCAAATGGCGCCGGTCTCCGCTCCCAGCCTCTAACGACGCGGTAGTGAATAGATCGCGGACCCTGGTCTCGCAGTTCTCTTTCAGGTTGCTCGCAGTTCTTCATGATGATCGCTGGCGCACATCTCGCTCTTCATCTACGCTTCCGCTTACTACTACTCCGTCTCGGCGACATATTGCAGCGCTGACACGTTCCATTGGGCTCCTTGGCGTCTGCGGTGCCAACAGCCACCGGCGAAGTCATAGCCCTAGCTGCAGATCGCTGCCTTCGACTTCTTGCTGCCAAAGTCGTAAGCGGTCAGAGTGGCGACAGGCCCAAAGTCGCATGTGCCAAACCGATCGCTCTTGGTATGAATGCATATGGCGTCGTATCCTCCCGGTCTCTCAGTTGCTGTGCTCGCAGTGGCGCTGCAATGACCGTGGACGGAAGGAAGATGTTGAAGCATTGAGCATGGCTTGGAGCATACAGAAATAAAGCCGAACTCAATCGCGCGTGGTGGTGCTACCAAGGCCGTCCGCGACCTGTCAAACAGCTCTGAGAGCTCATCGGCGTTGGTTGCGCCACTTGGACCAATCTAACAGTGCCATGCTCGCAGACTAAAGACGCTCGTTGTTCCAGTTAGAAGTCGGTGAACCAAACACCTTTGGGGAATTGATTGAGTCGTGGGAGGCGGCGATGGAATCGGCAAGCTGGCTCAATGGCTGGGAGAACAAACAACAGAAGGCCTCGATGACAGCCAGCACCATGTCGCCACCCCACTCGAGTTGAAAGTGCGCCAATGAGACCGCTGCCCGAGCCATGGAAATCAACACGCTGATAGAGACCCACTGAGCTCCTCGCTCACTCGGCATTTTTCAGGATGGTGGAGAGACGTATGGAGAGATCCTTCTCCTCAACGAGTCGGTGGCCTCCCGACACCAGCGACGTCCATGCTGAAGCGAAGACCCGAGCGTTCCAGGCGCCGCACGACGCTGGCGCGACCCGCCCTCTCCGCGGCCATCGATCAGTCTGTACGCGAGAACCAAGCGTACATCCTCAGCCAGACCACCAGCGGGAGGCGCGCGCGAGAACCAAGCGCGAATCAACACCTCTTGCACGGAGAGCAAGGCTCCCCAGCACACTGCGTGATGTTCCATGAAGGGCTTCGACCGACCGTCTTTGCTTCACCGAGTGCCTCGGGCTACAGCGAGGACCCCGGCACCACGTGTATCGGTCGACAAGCTCAGCGGCTGTCTAGCTTGTTGTTTCTGTTGTAGTTCTTGATGATAAAATAGTTACGACGCCCAAGCAGTCCGTCGTCTATGGCTTGTTGTCTAGAGCCGGGAACGTCGGGGCGTCTCCCACGAGGTGCGAGTTGATGGCGGCGGTGACCTCGGCGTGCTTCTCGTGCTGCACCGTGTGGCCGCACTCGTCGATGCGGATGACGTGGCGCGCCGGCGCGTTCACGAGCTTCTGCTCCAGCACATCCAGGCTCGAGATGTCGAGCACGCGGTCGTTCTTGCCCCACATGACGAGCGTGCGTGCCCGGATCTGTGGCAGGTACCCGTCCAGCACGGACGGGTCGTCGAGGCAGTCGGTCACGATCTTCTGGAAGACCGGCAGCTGCTTCTCCCGCTCCTGCGCGAAGGCGTTGGCGAAGGGCTTAGGGATCGTCCTCGGCTTGTAGCTGATGAACTCGTTCATGGTGATGATGTCCTCGGCCGTGTGCGCGAGCAGCAGGTTCTTGCCCGTCTCCTCGAGGATGCGGAAGGCCTCGCTCTTCTTGGGCATGGTCACGCCCGCGGGGCAGATGAGCGTGAGTGAGCGCACGCGTGTCGGGTACATGCCGGCGTAGACGCCCGCGAGCATGCCGCCCATGGAGCAGCCAACCAGGTGCACCTTCTTGTCGGCCGGGATCTCGGACTGCAGGAACTCGTGCAGGCGACGCGCCTGGCGGTCCACTGAGTAGTTCATGAGCGCGTCCGCGGGCGTCGTGCGTCCCTGGCCGGGCAGGTCCGGGATGACGACCTTGTAGCGCTTGTCGACGCCCCGCGCGACGTTGACCCACGACTCCTTGACGGAGCTGAAGCCGTGCAGGAACACGACGGGGTCCGTCGATTCCTCGTCCTTGCCCTGCCGCTCGATGTAGGACCACGAGAACTGGTCCACCGTCGCGCTCTTGGACGAGAAGCCCGCACAGAAGCGCAGCACCTCGAGCGTCTGCATGACCACGGACGTGAGCACCGACCCGATCATCGTCGTCGCTTCCCTTCCGGTTGTCTTCTCGTGCTGGTAATCGGGAAATGGACCAGCGCCTGGCCACGGAGACGCGGGGAGGCGACGAAGCACTGGATGCGACGTCGAGGCTGAGCGAGGAAGACAGCAAGGCGGATGATGCTGCGGGCAGGAGGGAGCTGCTCGTGTCATGGTGTGAAGTCAACCACCAGGAATGAATGCTCGGAATAATCGATTGATGATTGGGTGAAAGTCGAGGTTTAACGCGTTTTCATTGGGTGAAAAGGAGACCAGCAGTCGCAATCGCGCGAAAAAGTAATCGCGACCAACACTCTGGATGCACGCCGCACGCCAATCGACACATAGTGAATCCAAGTCTGTTTGGGGACGGAACACGACAGACGACGATGGACCACCTTGTCATAAGCAAGACCGGCATTCCGGCCTCCTTCCGTCTCAACGCCTACCGCGTCGCAGTCGCTGCTGCTGCAGCCATGGACGTCCAAGGAGACGGGCCTGGGCGTGGCTGCGGTGGTCCGCCCGCAAGTATCCAGCCGGCGGCAATGGCGTCAGCTGCGCGCTATATGTCTGGCCCAAGTGGACGATCGGTCGACGCGCGGCGGTCGTCAGCGCGGAGACTCTCTGCGCGAGTGCTCTGGACGCGACGGCAGCGAAAGACGACAGCGTCCGCATGGCGCGGCACTGGCATTGGTCTAGACGCTAGACTCTAGACTCTAGAACACGCACAAAGCTCATGTAACCAGCAGGAGTAGCTCCATCCTGGTGCTGTGGCGAGCACACCGCTGCCAGGACACTCGGTGCCGACGGACTCACGGGATGGAGCGGTAGACCATGCGGCGGCCCTGCGCGCGCGCCAGCATGAAGATGGCGGCGAGCGAGAAGATGGCGCCCGCCACGAAGAAGGAGAACGCGTGCACGGCGAAGAAGCCGTCGAGCTCTTCCTTCTGGCTCTCCACCGTCGTCTCGACCTGCTCCGGCAATGCGTGCGCCACTGGGATCGCGTCGATGGCGTCGACGGCGTCCTTGGTGGTCACGTCCGACGTGTCGAGCACGGGGTGTGCAGCCGCCGAGACGTCGAACGGCACGATGCCGAAGATCGAGCCGCCGTAGATGGGCTTCTCCTCCCACACGAGCTCCTCGTCGCTGATGTCAGGCTCGACGAAGGCGCAGTCGGCCTCAATGCCGAGGTTGTTCTTGCCGCGCACGATCTTGAAGAAGCCGTTCATGCCCCAGTAGGTGCCCCACGAGTTGCGCACGTGCCAGTACTTGACGCCGTCCTCCTCGCCCCAGCCGACGACCTCGACGTCGTGGTCGATGTCCATGAAACCCGTCTTGTCCTCGAGGATGCCGGCCTTGTATTCGTACGTGAACTCGTTGCTGCAGGCCACGCCGCACGTGATGGGGCCGCCACGCAGGATCTCCTTCATCATGGCGAGCTCGCCGGATAAGTGGCCGTACTTCTTGGCGCGGTACCGCACCATCTTGGTCACCGGGAAGCACAGCGGCTTCTGCTTGCTCTGCGGTGTGTACATACAGCTGCGCCATCACAGCCCAGGCACGAGAGAGACCGTTAGTGGCAGCCCTTCCACCAGGATAATCGCATCGGCGACGTACTTCATGCAGTAACCCTCGGGCGGACACGTGCCGTTGGTCGCGGTGAACTTGGAGTGGTCCGTCGCGTTATACGGCAAGCACGACTCGTCCGGCAGGCCGTAGCGCTGCATGAACTCGTACACGTCTGCCGCCTCGCCACCGTCGCAGCCGCCCGAGATGCCGTGTCCAGGCGCACAGTTGAGGAAGCTTTGGCGGCCGAGCATCATGTCCGGGCCTGTGAAGCCGCGCTTCTTGGCCATGATCTTGATGCGGTCCTGCGCGCTCGACATGGCGCCGTGCGCATAGCACGAGCCGCAGTACTGCGGGATGTGCTGGTTCCACGAGGGCACGCAGAAGCCCTGCTCGCACCAGTCAAAGTGCGCTGGGAAGCCCTCGACCTCCTTGCGTTCGTCCAGCGACAGCCCCGGCAGCGCGCGCACCGACGGGTGCAGGTGCTCACGGCCCTTCATGGTGCGCTTGCAGTGGCAGCCCTCCTGTTCCGCTGGGTCCACCGACAGGACCGCCGGCAGGACGGACAGCAGCGCCGCGACCCGGAACACCCACATGGACAAGCGCGCCATCGCGACGCTCACTATGCGGTTTGCTGGAGGGTTCAAGCGCGTCTCTCGATGGCCACAGCAGTCGGCGGATTGAGAAATGGGCTCCATGAACGGACGCGCCGAGAATTCTCGCGGCCACGCCGGAACGTCGAGAAGGCGGCGGATCCGATCCAATGGACGTCAAGGATCCAATGGTCACACGGGTGCGCAACAAGTATACGGCCACCTGCGTCGTTTCGCGTGGGGAGCTCTTCGTTGTGTTTCATGCAAATTACAGAAATGACCATGCCAACTTCAACTCGTTCGGAGTGTGACTTGACCATGGACCTAAAGGCGATGGGTGTGTCCGGATTTAGACCGTCGTGCAGGCGCTCAAGTGTGCATTTCCTCTGTGGAGGTCGACGACAGGTGTTCATGGACACCAAGGCGCAGCGCGAGGCGCAGCTGTGCATCGCGAGCGCGAGGGCGGACATTGAGGAGGACGGGCGACAGGTGCAGGTGACCAAGGACGACATCGCGCGAGCGCTCAAAGCGGCCGAGGACCTGACGGTCGAAGCGCACCGACTGCATGAGCGTACCAAGGAGCTAGAGATGGACGAGGAGGTGCTCAAGAAGTCGCAAGAGGCGGCCGTCCAGGAGAAACTCGGCGCGGAGAAGCGGCTGATGGAGGTCGGCGGGTACGAGCGGGTCGTGCGCGTCATGCAAAAGGAGCTGCGCGACGCCAAGAGCGAGCTCCAGCGCACCAAAGGTGCGTACTTCAGTGCTATGTGGGCTTTGTCCGTGCACATCCGATCTCACCGTGGATATGAGCGCTCCCAGATGAGAAGACGCACATTGTGAGCGAGGAGAAGAAGCTGCACGGAGAGCTCGTGAACCTGCACGCAATCCTCCAGAAGATCCGAGCGCACAGCGCCAAGCTGCAGGAGGAGTACAACGCCGTGGTAAAGGACAAGCACGAGACGGAGGACAAGTTGCACCGCCTCTCATCGATCCTGCAGAAGACGCTCGAGGCATCGAGCCTCGCCAGCAGTCCGCCGCCGGCCCCAGCCCGCTCCATCCTCCCGAACGTGTCGCCGTCCAAGTCCGCGGCCACCGCCGGCTCTTCCTTGTCCTCCACGCCGCCGACCTCCTCTGACTCGGGCTTGTCCAAGAGCCCTCCGCGCGCTCCGTCGCCCACGCGCAAGCTGCTCGCGTTCCTGTCGCCTCGCTCCCGGTCCGCCAGCACTGCCGAGCATCCACAGCAGCAGCAGCCTGCGTCCGCTGAAAATAAACTTTGACAGACTTTGGTCGATACCCTGACGACTGTTTGAATTAATAATCGCTTCTCTTTTCCAGTGGATAGAAGTTGACGTTGAACTCGGGGTTTGTTTTTCAACCGGCACAACAACGAGATCTTGGCCATCGCAGGAGAAGGAAGGAAGACGCGGCTCAAGGCGTCAGGCTGCTGCTAGGGAAGGCGTGGCGTGGTGTATAAGACATGGACAAGTACCGGCGTGTGGAGAAGGCTCGGGCCCCGGAGGACGCGGTGCCCGCGGGTCCGAGCGAGGTGCGCATCACGCAGCAGGGCAAGGTGCGCGCGTACGTCTCGTACGCGTCCGGGCTGCTGGCGGTGCGTTCTACCGCCTCGACGACTGTCTGTAGAGAGCGTAGGCACCTGGTATACTGACCCCTGGGCGGCTGAATCGGCAGCAGGAGAAGGAGCGCGCGGTGGTGCTCAAGGCCATGGGCCACGCGATCAGCAAGGCGGTGACGGTGGCCGAGGTGCTCAAGCACCGCGTCGCGGGCCTGCACCAGGTGACGCAGCTCTCGTCCGTCGAGACGGTGGACGTGTTCGAGCCGCTGGAGGAGGGGCTGGACCGCGTGGAGAGCAAGCGGCACATCCCGGGCATCTGCATCCGGCTGTCGCTGGACCCGCTGGACGAGGGCGACCCGGGGTACCAGGCGCCGCTGCCGGCGAGCCAGGTGTCTCCGCCTCTGGCGTCCACACGCGGGCACAGAGGGGGAGGAGGCGAGCTCAAGCCGTCGCGGCGCTTGCGTAGTGCGCGTGGCGAGAAGAGCGACGGCCAGCAGGAGGACGAGGCCAACACGGACGAAGAAGCAGCCGTGGCCGATCAGGAGCCAGACGACGAACACGTCGAGGAGAGAGCCATCGCCGCAATGGGCAAGCCTCGAGGCGGCAAGCGTGGACGTGGAGGTCGCGGTCGCGGGCGGGTGCGTGGAGGCCGAGGCGATGGAGTGGCCGTGGACGGGGACAGTCTCACCAACTCGACAGACCGCGGGGCCAACGACCTATCTAGCTCCGCTGCAGCGCCTGCAGACGGAAGTGATGCCGTGCCATTAACTGCGGCAGCTAGTGGCAAGAAGAGCAGCCGTGGCCGTCGGTCGGGGAAGAAGAAGAAGTCTCCTGCTGGGGATGGCGTCACGTCAAAGGAACGTCACGATGATGCTGACGGCAACAATGACGGGGGCGGAGGCAGCGAGGAGCTGGCGCACGACGGCGGCCGCAGCCGAGGGCGAGGTGGGCGAGGGAGAGGTCGTGACCGTAGCGCTCGTCGAGTGTCGAAGGCGTCGAGCGAGGTGATGGAGGGACCGGCAGCCGCAGCGGCGGACTGAGTCTCTCGAGTCGTTGAGCGGAGATGCAGCGCACAGCGCGAGGTTCGACTGTCGTGGTGAGTGCGCAGGTGTCGACACAGTGGGTCTGCACGAAGGTAACATGGTTTCTGCGTTGGATATTACTTCACTGTGTTGGTCAGAGCGCATGAACGTCACCGCCCCATGGACACTTGCGTATGGACTCGCAACTCCCACACTAACACGAGAACGCGATCGGCTTGGACGGAACCACATTGACAGCAAAAAGACAGGAGCAGCCGTCGCCATTTTCACACGTGGAGAACGCAGATCGAGCCAACCGGGATCTCGTCGACATACCTTTCATCCCCACCTATAAAAACTACCACATCCCGCCCGACTAGCAGCACTAAGCCCTCGCTCGTCGCCCCCTCTAACGACCGCCTCTAACACTCGTCACGGCAGAAGCACGGGGTGCGCACGGATCGGTAGGTGTCTACTGACGCTGCTGGCGCCGGTCGCCGCTCTGGCCACCGCCGCGACGACCTCCCTGCGGACGGAAGCCACCACGACCACCGCCACGGCCACCACGACCACCGCGGCCGCCACGGTCGCCACCACGGTCACCACGGTCATTGCGGTCGCCACCGCGACCACCGCGGCCGCCAAAGTCGCCGCCCGAACGGAGGTCCATCATGCGCTCGTTGTTGTCCACGATCTGCGAGAGCTTGTCGGCGTACTGGAGCGCAGCGATCTGCAGGCTCGAGCGCTCCGTCTTGTGCAGCACGATGGCCTGCGACGCCTGGTCCCACGCACCCGCAAGCTCCTCGTTCAGCATCATCTTGGACACGACGCTGTGCACAGTCTTCTCGTCCAGCTCGAACATCTCCGTGAGACGCGCGAGCGACACCGAATCGTACTCGGCGCTGAACGCCAGCAGGTACGTGCGGAGAGCCTCCACCTGGACCTTGTGCTGCACCATCTCGCGGATGCGCTGGGGAGCACCAGTGCCCGGGATCAGGTCCCAGACGCTCAGGCCGACCAGCAGCTCGGCGCACGCGCGCCACGAGCCCTGCGCAAGCAGCTTGGCAGCGGCGACGACGTGGTCACGCGGGTTCTCAGGAGGACCCTCGAACACAAGGCGCTCGTGGTACTCGAGCAGCTTGCGGAACGCCTTGGAGATCATGCGCTTGCGCTCGGCCACGCGCGAGTTGACCATGTTCGGCACCTCCAGCAGCATGGCGCAGACGAGGTGGCACGTCTCGAGCAGGTCGAGGTTGATGTGCATGTGGTACGGCACCTGGCGACGACGCTCAAGGCGCTCCTGCTCCACATCACGCTCCTGGAAACGGAACGACTGCATGCCCTGGGCAAGCAGCTCCTTGGTGCGGGCACCCGTGCAGATTTCCGAAAGGCACGCGTGCGCCTCCCAGACGAGGCCAGCGCGGAACGCGCACAGGCCCAGCTGCGCCATCATGCGGTTGAACAGGATCTGTGTCGGGATGTCCGCGTCCGTGATGTTGTCCTGGATGTGCGACATCAGCAGGAGGTCACGCGCCTCGTGGAAGCGGTCGTGCTGAGCGTGGTGGTACACGCGGCAAAGCATCGCGCGCGTCTTGGCGCGGATGTCTGCGTGCTTGAACACGAACAGGCACACCTCGCGAAGCTCCTTCTCCGTGTCCACCTTCTCCACGTCCACAGTCGGCACACCCGAGATCGAGGCCGGGTGCACAGTCGACGGGTCGAACTCAGCCACGGGCACCTTCGACGCGCCGTTGCACGCAGGGTGGAGCAGCAACGGGTCACCGAACACCGCACGCTTGGCCTGCGCCTCGTGCAGAGCCGTCGCGATGGACTCGTGCTTGTAGTAGATGAGCTCGGCGCGGATCAGAGCAACCGTCGAAGCGCGAGCGAACTCGTGCGTACGCTCGTAGTACGTCTGCACGCGCTGAGCAGCATTGAGCAGCAAGCCCTCGTCAAACAGGCGCGTGATGTACTCGCTCGTGTGGGGGTCCGTCTGCTGAAGAGCCTTGGTGTACTCCTCCGACAGACGCTCAATGAACGAAGCCAGGTCACCCGACACCTTGATCTTGCCCTTGCCACCGGCCTTCGGCAGCGTGTCCACGTAGTTGGTCGCCTCCTCCTCCTCCTTGTCCGCATCAGCAGCGACGGTGCCAGCGACGGCATCGCTGATCTCGCGGCCGACCTTCAGGATGTCAGCCTGGTCCTCCGACGTCAACGGGGCGATCGAGAAGCCCGGGTTCTGCTCGAGCACCGTCAGGATCGAGTTCACATCGGCGTGCGCCTGCTTCCACTGACGAGCCGACATGACGCGGTCGATCTTGCCCGAGGCGTCGAACATCTGCGTGCCAACAAGGTACATGCTCGCGACGACCTCGCGCGCAGGTCCGAGGCGGCGCGCGTAGTTGGCGAGCTTGCGCAGCGTCGCCAGCTGCTCCGACAGCTCCGTGCCCTTCTTACCGCGCATCGCCACGATCTCCTTGATGCGGCGGTCGAACTGGCTGATCGTGAGCTTCAGCTCCTCCTCAACCGGCTTCTGAGGAGCAGCAACGACCTCCTTGGCCTCTCCACGGGGCTGCTTCGGCACCTTGGGGCCCTTGGTCTTCTTGGTCTTGGTCTCCGCCGGCGTCTGCTTCAGCCAGAACTGGCGGCCTTTGCCCTTCGGCAGCTCGTCGTCGTCCGAGGACGAGTCCTCCGACGACTTCTCCGAAGACGGCCATGAATCGTCATCATCATCCGATCCCGACTGTCGAAACAGCATGAAACCACATTGTCAGCGTTGCTCATGAGAAACTCGACACTGGACCAAGTTGGCGTACCTCGTCGTCATCGTCGTCGCTGTCCTCCTCGTCCTCCGACTCCTCCTCCTTGGAGGCGTCCTCGTCCGACTCCTCCGACGAGTCCGAGGCGTCCGATGACGACTTGCTGTCGTCGCTGCTGCTCTCGTCCGACGAGTCCGACGAGCTCTCCTCCTCGCTGCTGCTCTCCGGGTGCGCGCGGAAGGCTTCGAGCTCGCGCTGCATGGGCTCGAGCTGCTTCTTGATCTTACCCTTCATGCGGATGAAGGCCTTGCTGTTCTCCTTGCTCATTTTCTTCTGCTCAGCCTTGTTCTTGAGCTTCTCCACGAGCAGGTCCTCGAGCGCCACCATGGTGCGCACGAACACCTTGGGGTGCGTGCCCGCGGCCGTCTTGACGGACCCCTTGGCCTTGTCCATGAGCTTGAAGAGCGCGTCGAACTCGGTCTGGATCTGCGTCCAGTCGTTGATCTTCATGTGGTTCTTGAGCGCCGTGCACGCGCGCTCGACGCCCTCGAGCGCCTTGTCCTTGGCGCTCTTGACCACGCGCGTGTCGTCCTCCGAGTCCGAGTCCGAGTCGACGGCCCAGCGCGAGGCCGCGCGCGCCTGCTGCTGCTGCGAGATCTCGACATCCGAGCCCTCCGATAGGTCGCTCTCCTCCTCGGACGACGACCCGCCCGCTGCCCAGAAACGACTCGCCATGGCTGCTGCTGCTGCTGCTACTCGCGCGTCTGCTGCTGTTGCTGCGCTATGAAGGGAGGGAGGGAGGGAAGGCGGTCGCTTGCTTGGCGCCGACCTTTCTCGCTTCCTCTGGCCCTCGGGATCTGCTTCTGTCTATAGCTTGACCGCCTTCCCCCTCCTGACGCGGCAAATATCACTGGCGCACAGACCGGGTCCCCAAAAGAAGCGCATGTGTCCCGAACGCAAGAGGACCCACGCGTACTACATATGTCCTGATAAGTACGAGTGGGGAGGCAGCATACTCAAAGCAACATATGGAGAAAGGCGGGCTGGTTGAAGGTTTCCCTTCAACGCGTTCCAGTCCGCCACTATGGACGCGGCGACAAGGAGGTGGGGCTCACCACTGCAGGTTGGCTTAACTATCGGTCTAGAAGGGCGGCACTCGTCGCCATCACGGCTGCGCGAACTTGAGCTGGTTCCCGGCGCTCGCGGTGACGCCCGGCGAGCGCAGGTACGTCAGTCCGTGGCTCGGCGTGTCCAGCAGCGTCGAGTAGACCTGGCGGCCGTTCGCGTCGCCCGCGCCCGCGTGGCGCGCCAGCACGCGGCCTCCGCGCTCGCGCCGGTGCTCGTACTTGCGCAGGCACTCGGTGAGCGGCAGCAGCGCGAGGCACATGGCCAGCGACAGCGCGTTCAGGTACGTCAGGTCGCCGTCGAAGTGCGCGTTGGACACGTACACGGCCGGGTACTCGACCAGGCTCACGACCGAGCTGATCGAGAAGATGACGCCCATCAGCGAGCCCAGGTTCGTGAGCCCGAACGTCTTGGCGGTGAACGCCGACATGACCGCGTACAGGAACGCGCGGAACGCGGTGAACACGAACACCGTGAGGCACTGGAGCGGGAGGCTCGGCACGAGCGTCAGCAGACTGTACAGCGAGCCGAGGACCGTCGTGAAGAGCAGCGCCAGCGCGAGTCCGCGCGTCTCCACGAGGTGGTCGATAGCGGGGACGAAGACGAACCCGACCGGCAGCACCACGCTGAAGATCTTGGTGTACATGAACTCGTACTCGGCGTCGCCGTAGTTCTCCAGCAGCTTGTTGGCCGTGCCGATGTAGATCGTCGCGCGCAGCACCTGCACTGCCGCGAAGATCAAGATGTACGCGAACTCGAACGACCGCATCTGCCGTGTCATGGCCACGTCGACGAGCGAGAACGCCTCGTTGCTCGCCTCGCCTGGCAGCAGCTCTTGGCTCTCCAGGTGGCTGCCGGTGCTCGGCAGCGTCTTCGCCTCAGCGTGTACAGTGCCGTACGACTCTCCAGCATTCGAGAGCGTGTTTGCCAGCAACGCCTCTGTTGAAGAGCCTGCCGTCTTGCTCGCCGACAGAGGCGACACGCCACAGACGGTCGGGACGATCATGTCGTCAAGGGAGCAGTCCGCCTCGATCTCCACGTCGCCGATCTTGGAGGCCTTGTCGTGCAGGTGCCGCTCGTTGACACCCCAGAGCACGATGAGCAGAATGTAGATGACTGCTGCGACGACCGCGAGTCCGAGGAAGAGCTGCTGCCGCGTCGCACCGAAGCGCTCGTGGATCGTGTACAGCACGAGGAACACGACGCTGCTGCCGTCGAACAGGCAGCTGATCGCGGCGAGGATGGCCGTCTGGTACTGCATGATGAGGAAGCTCGCCGGGAAGGACGCCATCATGGTGATGCACCCGCCGAACGCGATCAGCAGGTACGCGGGCACGAACACGTCGAAGGTCTGGGAGTCCGCGAGCGCCAGCAGCACGATCCCCGAGATCTCTACCAGCGCCGCGGCCGCCGTCGCCACCCGCGGGCCCAGGTAGTCGAGGAAGACGCCGATGGGCAGCGCGCCGGCGTTCATCGCGACGGACGCCACGGCGAACATGAGGTTGAGCTTGTTCTCCTGCGCGACGCACGAGGACTCGTCGTCCCCGCACAGTTCGACGTACTGCTGCTCCTCCTGCAGCAGCAGCAGCAGAGGTGCCCAGCCGAACACGAGGCCCGTGAGCAGCAGGTCGGACGCGAGCACCACCAGCACGAGCGCCAAGCGGGTGGACACCATGCTGCACGGTCTCCAATGGCGCGTTCGGTATTTATATCGGCGGGCGGCCAGCAGAGGCGTCGGGTCTCCGCAAGGAAGTGGCGCGGCGCAGCGGACGAGTGAGTGGGTTCGAGTGATTCGCTCCGGAGCTGAAGCTTCTCCGAGTGACGGAAGGTTGGCGAGTGACGGTGTCGCCCATCTCGTCCAGGCTCCTGACCAATCCGAGTCCAAGCGCTGGCCACCAGCGCACGCATTCACCGGGGACGACTTCACCCCTCCACAAGGGCGTTATGTCGGTAAATCGAGGCTTCTTTCTTGAGAGACCTAGCATGTTGCTAATTACTCATGTTCGAAAACCCAGGTGTTTTTTATCGAACTTAGACGAGCGCGACGTGGGAGCTCGACCTGCACGGATCAAAGTCGGGAAAGAAACGAGCGATTCCGCCGCCGCAAGCAGCAAGCGAGCCTGTCGCCCACTGCCCGCGATCACGACGCCTACACGCGATTGCGAGCCGTGATTCAAGGCTCGCGACGCGTGCATTCCGTGCCGGGGGAATGGCAGGCGCGACGGCGGTGGCGGTCGAGGCGCAAGGGTACACGTTCCACGTGAGCTCGGTCGCCGGCGTCGAGTCGTGCTGCTACGTGGACTCGCTCGACCTGGCCTTCGACCTCGGCTGCCTGTTCGGTAAGGTCGTGAGCAAGGCGCACGTGTTCATCACGCACGGCCATGTCGACCACATCCAGGCCTTCGTGGCGCACGCGGCGCGGCGAGCGCTCTGGCGGATGAAGCCAGCCAACTACTACGTGCCCGCGCACCTCGCCCCGCACATGCGGCAACTGCTAGAGAGCACTGCGACCATGCAGGAAGACGCTCCCTTTGCGGCGAACATCATCCCGCTCGAGCCTTTCGAGCAGGTCAAGCTCCCGAACAACGTGCTTGTGCAGGCGATCCCGACGTCTCATCGCGTGCCGAGCTTGGGTTACGTCGTCTACAAGGTGAAGCGGCAGCTCAAGAGCGAGCTCTTCGGGGTGGACGGCAAGGCGATCGCAGAGCTCCGGCGGCAAGGAGTTCAAGTCACACAGGACACCGCCATCCCTGAGATTGCCTACACTGGAGACACGACTGCCGAGGTGTTTCACTCGAGCGTGAGAGCGGCGGCGACGGGGAATACAGAGGCAGAGCACGCCATGCGCGACCTCTTACGCGTCAAGGTCCTGATCACGGAGGTACGTTCGACGCATGCGTAGCCGAGAGAGGTTGCTGCGTGCGCGCTGTCGCTGACTTGCCTGCGATGGGATCATGCGCGTTTACTCCAACGAGCTCAGGCCACCTACGTTGACGACATGAAGACCGCCGCCGACGCCGTCGCCCGTGGCCACATCCATCTCGATCAGGTGCGGGGTCCATTGCGAGTGTCACTGAACGTCGCGCTGGTTCATTCCCAGGGTGCGCGCACATGAGAAATCGTTGCGACGCTCCATGAGGCATCGCAACGCGGTGGTCGTCTCGCTGTCACTGACCATCATCGCCCCTTTGCTGATCGTTCGCGCAAACAGATCGTCGAGCTCGAAGAGGCGCTCGCGCGGGTGCAGACGCTGCTGCTCGTGCACTTCTCGGCGCGCTACAGCCGCGAGCACCTCGCGGACGCACTGGCCCATCGTGCTCCGGCGTCGCTCCGCGCAAAGATCGCGCTCGGGAGATGACGGGCTCGTTTCCATGTGGGACTTGAAGGCGTTCCATAGATCCAACTGCGGACGAACAGGTGCACGCCGTTGTCGATGGCACCGAGATCGCTTCCACCAAGCGGCGCGAGCCCTTGTGCGATCCTGACTCTGTCTGACGTCTCCACGTCCGGACACCTCCATGGATCCGGGATGACTCAGTGGACATGCTCACCCTGTTCCTGTTGTTGGTGTTGTGTAAGTTTTGATATTCATCTCGTCTGATCTACTTGACATGGGGAGTTTGCCTTCCAATTATAAATATGGTACGCGGCCGACGTGTCGGCCGGTCAGTGATACAGGCTCTGGACGCAACTGACGGCAGTGGGCGGCGAGCCGAGGCTCCGCTCAGCCCCAGAACTCGGAGAAGTTCTGGGCGGGAATGGGCCGCGACGCGCGCAGCACGAGAATCTCGTCGCGCAGCAGCATGGGCATGGGCGCGGGCGACCGGTCGAGCGCCTCGGCCTCGCCCACGGCCACGTCGTCCGAGAAGCGCACCGAGCGCTTCTTGGTCAGCGGCTTGCCCTCGTTCGTGGCGGCAGCGGCGGACGCCAGCAGGTCGGACGCGGCGCGCTCGGCGGCGTCGCTGTTGGCCTGCTGCAGCACCGTGCGGCGGCGCTGGCGGGAGATCTTGTCGTTGGCGCGCTCGATCTTCTCCAGCACGGCCAGCGCGCGCTCCCACTGGTTCTGCAGGCACAGCGCGAGCGCGTGGCGCCGCGAGTTCTGGATGAACGTGATGGCGTAGCGGATGTTGTTGCACGCGAGCAGGAACGGCGACATGGGGTCTTCCGCCTCGAGCGCCGCCGCCACCGCGGCCGCCGAGGTCGCCGGCACCGCCGAGGCCGCTGGGTTCATATCAGCCGGCACCGAAGCCGCCGCCGCCTTTTGGGGTGACGCGGTGGGCGACTGTTTGCACGCCTTGGACGTCGGCGCGTCCTCGCCGGCGGTGCCGCGCGACCGCTTGAGCATGCGCGCTTGGGTGGCAGCGGGCGTCAGCGGCAGCACACACGGGGAACTCATGCACTCGCCGGGCTCGCGCGCGGGGTCGTTGCTGTGCGGGGGAGGAATGGCGGGCGATCAGCCGGCTGCTAGTGGAACAGACCGCGAGGAGCAGTGAATGGCGTCGCGGGTCGTCGCCGAGAATTCGCAAATGGGTCATGGCCGACCGACGGACCGATCGCCATCCGAACTATTACGGCGGCGCGGTCACGAATGAGGTTCTCGTGTCTACGACGACCACACACCGCGACCGCACAATGCGAGACTTGGCGTTTGTATGCGGAGCCACGAGCGCCAGCACTCACGGCGCCATAGTGGAGCCAAGTGGTCGTAACTCGCCAGTCTCGGAGAAGCCGCCGAACCCCGGGGTAGGGCTGCGTCCGAACCGCATTTTCTCACCCGACTTTTTTTTTCTCACCGAGCCGTCGCACTTGGCACATCTTGGGAAATGTATGCTCACGGTACCACGACCATCAATCGGCAGGCACTCACGGACGCCAACGGCAATCAGACGACAAAAAACAGCCAGCGACTGGTGGTGGGTACGCGCCGAACCGCCGTGCACTTGTTACAAGAGACGCCTTATTCTCAGCGTCATCATCATGCAGGCGTCTCTTGCAACCAAGCAGGCGGCATCAACTTGGCTCGGAGCTTCCGTGCTTTCCTTCCTTCCTTCCTTCCTTCCTTCCTTCCTTCCTTCCCTCCTTCCACACACACATGGACAAGGATGGCCACGGCGTGGAGCTATTGTTAGGCGTCGTGGCTCTCTTTCAAGCACCAGCGAAACCTTCCGCCAATCGGTGGTGCGCGAACGCCCGGCCCCACGCTCGAAACCGCAGCCACTGGTCGAGGAGAGAGGGCGGCGGAAGGCGCCAGCGATCGCAATGGACGCCGTTGCGCCGCTTCAGCTCGCAGCAAGCGGCAGCGCGACATGCAGCCATCCGCGCAATGCATGAAGGCAGATCTGGTCGGGTCGGCCAGCTGTCTGCAGGTGAGCAGGTGAGCAGCAAGCTGGCAACATGCTGCAGTGCCTGTTGGTGGTGTTTGGAGCCCGAAACCTGCGTGTTCGCTGTCACGCGACACTTCGTTTCACTATGCATTGTGTGACGTGGGCACCATCTTGTCGCCCCAGACGGAAAATGTCCGCGCCAGGTTCAACCGCGACAGCTGAGCACAAGCGCGTTCGCAATCCTCGAGCAGGGCAGATTCATCGAGCGTGCAGTGGACAACTGCGCATACACACACACCACCGGCGTGCACAGGTGGGGAGAGAACGACGGCCGCCGCGACTCGCGTTGACGGCATGCTGGTGGTCCTACGGTAGTCACCGCCCACGCCATCACGGCGGCTTGGCGACGCCGACAGACGTGCCGATCCCCTGCGCACCGAACGATTTCTTTCGACGATGTTGCGGCGCAACTCGCGTGCGTGTCGTTGCTTGTGGCGCGCCGACCTTTTTGAACGAGTCCGCCATTCGGTAAAGAAAGACACGGCGGAAATCCGACGGGCGAACGAACGACAGCGAGACGCTTGGCGAGCGACGTTGCGACCGTCCGAGGTGGCGACCAGTGCGGTGCCGATGGCACTACATGTACCAGCGATCGGCACTGCTGTATCGCGTGGGCAGTGCCACGCCACGTCCAGTGCAAACGCAATGCGCCAGCGAACTTGCCACCGCCGGACGTAATCGTCAGTCCGCCCTTCATTGGTGCAGCGTCGGCGTCAGCGCTTCGCCTCACCCATAGCTCTGTCCACACTCCAATCGCCATTGTTGCAGCGCGCTCACAGGAGTCCACCCAGCGTCGGTGGGCAGCATGGCATTCATCGTCGCTTGGCATGCTGGAGCCATGCACATGTGCTTGGATGAGAGACAGACGATCCTTGAGTCGACAAGCGTTCTGATCCATCTCAGACAACGAC